>JAEMPF020004836.1:0-39024 GCA_022496165.2 Catalaphyllia jardinei | reverse complement strand
AGTAAGGAACGCGAGCTCACAAAACGGCTGAAAATCGAGCCTATTGTCAACCATGCGTGGCAAAATAATCATTCCATTGACTTCGATAATGCGTGTGTGATCGACAAATGGCAACTACCACGTTCGGAAAAAGCTATAATCCTGTCACACTGCCAAATCAGTCAAAACCGTTACCTAGGCAATACTCCATTTTATTGTAATTCGACATACATTTTTCTATCTGAGCTTTTTCACACTTAATTTGTAATCTAGTTTTATAAATCTTTCGCACCCCTTATCATATATTTCAATTTCCGAGCCAACGTTTTCATTCGTAAAAGGCCATAGAACGCCAGCCGAAAGCTTATGTTTTAATCTTTTTAACCAGTGAACGTTTTCACTGCCAGAGAACGTTTTAATACTTTCTAAATGTGTTTTATAATAAAGATATTTGTATAACGCCAAATCCATTAATTGCCTATGGTGCGAATGACCCCGCCGCAAAATATGGAATGGTATGGAGTTTGCTTCCATGTTTTTATATTTTCATTTTTCATCATCTAAATGATAAATATAAAGCAACGGCACTAACAACGTATACTGCAATTTAAATATAATTATCGTGAGAAATAATTCCATCTATTTTCTATTGACAATTCTTTTGAAAAATCACGGTGAAAGGTCGTAAACACATATACTATTTCTTAATTGGCTCGATCTACAATAACAATAGCTTAATGCTACCATAAACAACTAGTATACATTTGTGCTAATACCAACAGTGAATGCGATCGTGACACATTCATGACCTTTAAGACCTACAAATAATATTTTGTGAGCTAGAAGGTCCGCATCTCAAAACTCCAACACGGTTTCAATTTGCAATTGACAGCCAGAAATTCCATACTGATGATGTAAACGTGTAGTGAATTTGGAGGGGGACGCTGGTTGGTCAAAGTGCAAGTATGTTGGGTGATCTAACAATCACCTTTACTACCTGTGGGAAACATGCAGAAAACCGAGAAAAAGGATGTCCTTTTTCCATATTATGTCCAAATTACAAATATTTATCCTAATTGCTGTATATATATCCAAAACGTAATATATGTGTTCAAATGGAAATATATATGTCCAAAATGTTGATAGATATACACCCAAAAGCTGTGTTTATCTGTTTTATATAAACAGTTCGATATTTATGCCACCCAGTTTTTCGACATCTGTTATGTTTTTATATTCACTTATATGTATGCTGAATTAGACAGCCTACGAATAACAGCCTAAGAAAATACACGGGCTGATTGGTTAAAAATCGTGTTTCTGTAACTTGATGGAGAAACAGAACTAGCACGAATTGTTGACGTAATGATGGCGCGAGCAATGAGAATTTACATTTTAATAATCAAAGTTAACATGTTGTTTTCCTTTTTCTCGCCGCGGTGTTTCTTAAAAGAAATATAAAACATGTTCTCTGTGTTTGTATCGAGTTATAGAAACAGTCGTGAAAGTTTGGAAGAACTCAAAAAAGCTGTTGAAACACTCGCCTGCGACAAGTGTTCCCACAGCTTTTCTCGTTCTCCCAAACTTCTACTCGTGTTTATATTTAACAAATAGATTCCATGTTACCGTGCGTCTGTTCAGTAATAGATCACAGAAGACGCCAAAATGTGGTAAGAACATCAGTGACACACTTGGCTATCGACTCGTGTGCCACCTAATAGCCACATTTTGTCGTCTCCTGCGATCTACTACTGAACAGACGCACAGAAACATGGAATATATTTGTTTTATATAATAACGATACAAACTACTACAGATAACGCCTTTTTTTATTTCAAAATCTTTTTACATAACTCGAAAGCCGCTCTTTGCCCACTTTGACAAATGCGAACAAAAGCCATTTGACGTATTCTATTTTTTTTAAATGAAGCAATCTCATTGGTTTGGTAATGATGACGTCAATCGTGCGTCTGTCCTCTAATAGATGATAGGCAAGAACCAATCAAAATGGGAGAATAATTTGTGTTATTATCTAAAACTCGATAGAAACACGGTATACGTTTTCTATCTTTTAATTACAGCTTTCACAACTTACTACACTATGGATCCCTTTTTGCTGTTGCACCCCTTGCCATCATAATAGACCATTTAACAGTTTTCTGCTCGATGACCTGGCCTTTGAATGGCAGTGAGGCTGGAGGTGACCTTGCTTTGATACCTTTCTGTTTTTGTCATGTAAATGCCAACTAGTTAGCATTAGAACAACTTACTTTACACAACAAAAACAGTAAGAGCTGTATCAAAAGAAGGTCACCTTCGGCCTCGCTGCCAATCAAAGGCCAGGGGCCCGTTTCTCGAAGCTCCCAGTAATTACCGGGCCCGTTAAGCTGTTTTGTTTTCCATTCTAGAGGGAGTTTCAAAAGGTTTGAAAATTGCACAAAGTTATCAGCTAAAGAAACAAAAAGGATTTCATCAGAGGTCAGAACACGCCCTACTTTTTTAGTGACTTTGATTTCAAAATCTGATTTCGGACCCGTTAAGTTACCGGGTCTTTCGAGAAACGGGCCCCAGGCCACTGAGCAGACAACTGTAAAATGGCTTATTGCTTATGGTACAGTTTTACCTACCAAACAGTCTCATCAGTACTTCAAGATAACATTCCTTTCAAAAGTAAGTTAAGCGATTAAATTTTCTTCACTGTATTTTAGCCGAATGCAAGTGCAAAAAACATGAAGTATGCCATGATGGAGAGTGTAGATGCAAGAAGCCATACAAGAAGAACAAATACGGACGCTGCGTTGGTAATTATACAAAACCAAGAAGTAGTAAACTTGAAACCAGAAAACTTATTCTTTATGCCATATATTTTTATGCCACATCTCGCGTTCTTTTATACGGTGGCTTCGCTCACATTACGAGCGGCAGTCATAACCAAGCTGTCCTACCGAAAATACATGATTACACTCCAGTCTTTTACTTTGCAGCTAACAAAATAAAGACAATGGCAAAGTTGCTTTGACCTCTTTAAATAGCTAACTTGAGAAATCTGAGTTTCATTTGACGAAGCACAGCCAACATGCCTTTTAAATAAGAATTTTTTTTCCAAGCTTCAATGCCTTTCTAGTTAAGATATATTTGACGTGAGGACAACAGAGTTGTTTTCACGTCAAATATATCTTAACTAGAATGGCATTGACGTGAGGACAACAGAGTTGTTTTCGCTTGCTGATTCCTGATTGGACAATTCAAATTTCAGTTGCACAAGCCGTCTGCAAGGCAGATATTTCAATTAAGTCTAATATACCCTTCAACTCTATTCCTCTATTAAAGATAACGGCCTGTTAAAAACCGATAAGCTTTAAAGGAGACCAATAAAAACATGATGGGGGTGGTAATTTCTACCAAACGTTTCAGACAACTTGATTGCCATGAAACTTCACTATAAAAAGAAATTGCATGAGATTTTGGCGAATGTTGAAGGCCGTCACGTAGGTCAAAAGATGAGTCAGTTTTGCTAACTAAACAGCGTTTTCTCTAGAGGAAGGAACGCATTTTGTGGCCTGGGAACGAATTTTGTGGCCCCTTTCAATGTGTTGGAACTCTAGAGTAATTTTTTTTTTCTTGAATGGCAAATCTCAATGATAGATGTTTCTGTTACTTTACGACAACCATGTTTGGCATAAACGTGGCCCTTCCATACAAAGCTCCACAAATCTTGGTAACACACTTCTTCGAAAAACGCCCAAATAAAAAACATCAAAGGCCTAATTCTTGGCGAGGTTTTTTTTATATATGCAGCAATCATCTTATATATCCCAGATCCTTGACTACTACTAATTGAATGGTTACGACTTTTGGGATTGATCACATGACTTGTGAAAACCGATAATTCTGATCGTGAATTAAAAAGAGTTAATTAAGATGAGTCACAAAATTCTCTATGTCTGATTTTTGTTTTCTTTTTCCTTATTTAGGCCTCAACGCAGGGTCTGCCCAGGTCAGTGCCTACCTAAGCACCTTTATTCTTGGTGTTCTTGGGAGCCTGGCCCTCTCAGCATAAATGGAACCGCGCCTGCTGCTTGCTTAGCTGTTGCTTACTGGAATCTTTTGAAATTTTTTTAACCTGAATAATAGCTGTAAACTTGCCCCAAGTGAGAGACCAAATGTGATTGTTTATGAGCTGGGTTTGTGTAAATCATTCAAAACCTGTTTTCACGTCAAAAACTACTTGCAAGGCCTACATATTTTTCTGGAATACTAGTAAAGCTCAAAACAGGAAAAACTATTTATTTTTCAGACAAAACATCTACATATTTAAGAGAAAACTGATACATGACAAATTTCGCAAGTTTCTGTTTGAAAATATTTTACACTGTTAACTGAGATTGTTACACTGGTTGTAAACAAGTAATATAACAAGTTTTCATTTTCCTGGCTGTTAAATAAACACGCTTTGCTTTGCTGTACAAATATGTTTCTGTCTCTCAATTCTCTGTTTGATTTTTAGCTTAATCAGTTTTATGGGGTTCTTTTTCAATTACTTGTTTTGATATTTCAATTATCTGTTTAATTGTTAAGTTTAATGATAATTTTATTCTTTCCAGATTTAGATGCGTTTTTGTCGCCTTTCTCTACGTCGCTAAGATGTTCTCGAAATCGGTCGCCTAGTCGTCTACCTGTTTCGCCGATATATAACTTTTTGCAAAGGGTGCAAGTTATACAGTAGATGACATTGGCTGAGGTACAGGTTAAATGATCAGTGATCTTAATGGATCGCTTGGGTCCCGACAATTTTTCAACGTTGCAAATGAAAGGACATGTTTTGCATCGTGCGCGTGCACATTTAAAAGTACCAGGTTGTTCACTCGTTTGAAAAGCACTTCTGATTAAAAAGTTACCTATGTTTTTGTCGCGTTTGAATGAAATTAATGGCGGTTGCGAAAAGATTCTGCCAGTATCGGGATCATTTTGAAGTAATTTAAAGTTTTTTAGAATGATGGATTTAACTGCGTGGTTGTGCGGGTGAAATGTGAGAGTGAATGGAATTCTATTGTTATTCTCCTTCCGAGACGTTTGTAGTGCTGACTGCCGATCAATTTGTTGGCCGCGATGATGGCCTGCTTCAACAACAGAGGCAGGATAGCCACGTTTGTCGAAAAACTGCACATTTCCTCTGATTTTAAGGAAAAATCAGTCTTCACTACAAAGGCGACGAAGTCTAAGAAATTGAGAATAAGGTATGGAATTCTTGACATGTGATGGATGTGAAGATGAATACAACAAATAACTATGGGAATCTGTGGGTTTGTAGTGCACACTGGTGCATAAACCGTTGCCTTCGACAAAAACCTTAATATCTAGAAATGCTAAACAAGGATCGGAAATTTCCCAGGTATATTTAAGAGCCGGATGAAACGAATTAACAGCATTTATAAATTGAGTTCCTCTCTGGTGGAGGAAGTGGCGCCGACACAGTCGTCAATGTAGCGACGGTAGAGGTCAGGTTTGGGGCCGTTGTATTGATTGAAAAATTGGTGTTCAATGTAGCCTACGAAAAGATTGGCGTAGCTGGGTCCCATTTTGGTACCCATGGCCACACCATTGATTTGTTTATAATAACTGTCGGCGAATGAAAAACAGTTTAGTGTTAAAACTAGTTCAGCCACGCGGAGCAGTGTTTCCGAGCTTGGTTCCTTAACAGTACGTAAATCAAAACAATGTTTGAGGGCTAGAAGACCTTCGCCATTAGGGATGACGGTGTAAAGAGATGTAATCGCCCAGGAAATTGAAATCGCGAAAAATTTGGAGTGCGTGTTGACTGTCTTCAACATATGACGGTAAAGATCTGACGATAGGTGCCATAATTTTGTCCAAATAGCTAGAAATGAGTTCGGTAGGGCAACTACATGCAGAGACAATAGGTCGGCCTGGGTTGTTAGGTTTGTGAATTTTAGGTAAAAAGTAAATACATGAAGTTCTAGGAGTTGTGATGATGAGATTAGTAGCAGTAGCCGGAAATTCTTGTTTGACTATAAGATCATTAATAGTGCTCTTGACAATTTGTTGGTTAGTGGAAGTGAGACCTTTTTCGACTTAAGCATAAAAGGAGGTGTCAGAATGACGCAGAATTTTAGAACATTTATTCAGTAACCTGACTTCCGGCGGAGTTTCAAAGCAGGGTCATTTCAACCTAGAGATTTTGAGGTTGAGTAAGGTCCAGCGAAAAAGTGCCAGGTTAAGGCTTACATAGCAACTTAAATAGTCAGCAAAGCAATACTTTTTTCGCGGTCCGATAAACAAGAGGAGTTCACGTGGAATAGACAACAAACTGAATGAAACATAGTGTAAAAATTGTCACCTTATCTGCAATGCCATTAGAGCCCGCTGATACTAAACCTAAATCCAATTTTCCTAAGTCAAGAAATGCTTTTTCCAAGGTACGATCAGCTAAGCTGAACACCGACGTAACAATATTAAGTGGCAGTCTCTCTAAAAGCGGTCCACTCGACTTCGAGACCAAAAATATTTTTCCCTCATTTTTTGTCAGTGAAAAGGGTTTGGCTCATATATAAAAGAGCAATTTATTATTTTCCAGTTTCTTTTTTCTTTTTGCTTTTTGGCCGGGCCGAGGTTGCCGACCGTGATCACAAAGGTAAAATTCATCGATTTTGTGAAGCGTGCTACGTCCCCTAAAATGCAGCTCGCAGAATTTCGTTTTCATACAAATTCTAAGGTACATCCATTACTTTGACTGACCAAATATGGAAACTTTTAGAAAAATTCTAAGCTCACCAGAGAGGCTGGAAGACACCCTACTCTGAGGCCTTTGTTCACCTACTAAAATTTAGCCAGGTTCGAGGAAGAAACTCTCAAAAGTTGGGTCTAAATGAAGGCTAATAAGCACATCACAGTAAATTTCTTACCTTAATAAACCGTTCCATAAGGTCAAACCGCTGGGTATCTCCTTGGATTGCACAAGACAACAGATTGAAATCTGCCGCAATCAGAGTATTTACACATTTCATTTGCATAACCCTTGCACTCGATGAAAATACGTCCTCTGCCGTTCAGGTCCGTTTGTTGACTTTCCAAGTAGTAGCAAAAAGTTTCTTTTAGTACTTGGATAAGCTGGAGATCCATTTTTGAGGTGCAGGCGATTTCTGGCTTTGTTATATGCTAATAGGGGTAGTGCCCTACCCTTTCCTTTTTTCCTGAAGGATCCAGCATTGTTGGCCATAAAACTAGCTTGTCTTTGATTTATCAGGCTGGTGAAACCAATAGTTAAGTGATGGGACATGTCGTCTTACCTTGCTCGAAGGAGGGTGCCCCGGGGGTACTCCCTAATATGGGCTATATATAGGTACGTGCAGCCCCCAAGGGTAAGGTTTTCAGCCGTTTTGGTCATAAATAGCGTATAATTATCAACTTCTTTCAGCAGTAGGGCCTCTTGTTTCTAAGCGATCAGCTAAAAACCATGGGATTCAATGTCACGATGCTCAAGGACACGTGCTATCATTTTGAAATTTCGAACAAATTTGGGCATGGTGAAATAATGTTCATGTTATAAATTGATTCAGTGGCTCGTCATCATCAGCGCAGCTTTGACAATTAACGGTATAACTGTCGCAAGGTTTTAAATTTCTGTTGAAAAAAAAAACGGGGTGTGGTATTGGCTGAACTACAGGCAAAAGGATTTAATTGCTTTTTTGGATTGATTGCTGTTAGGGTAAACAGTCCTGTCTAGTGTTTGTTGTGAATATAAGTCTGTATTAACACTACTTTTAATTCAGCTATGATAGTGCTCACGAAATATCAAAGATGTGTTCTTCTTTCGGCTATTATGATTTTTGCAGACATCGTTAGGATAAGATTGACTCTGAGGTTAAGAATTTCTATGCCAGATGGTCTGGATGCGATATATATTTTAACGATAACTGCAGAAATCCTATCGCGCTCATTGGCTAATTTTCATTAGCCCGATTTATACTAGAGACGTATCATCCGTCTAGGACGAGCTTGGGGAAAGAACGGTAGCTCGTCTGATAACACGTCTGTGTATAAATACGGGCAAGCAGACGGATCATCCATCCAGACCACAGGGAGCCCTCACAACCGTTTAGAATATGAACAAAAGATCAATTTACCTTTATCGCGCGAGTTTTGTGTTTTGTGGCCGCCATTTTGAATTTTTAATACCCGTGCGCGGTAAATTGTGCGGTCTTCTAGTGTGAGGTTTGGAACCGAGATTACGGAAATCGCTCGGAGCCTGCTCGGAGATCTAATAAAGTGACAAGGGATGAAACTTAAATCACAGCGTTTCGAATTTCGCATTAGTTCGATGGGAAATCTACTTCGCCATTTGCTGAAAATTACTCTGTGGGAAGAGGAAGCATTAAGCTAAATATATCTAAGTTCATTTAGCCCAGACATCCAGAAGGTCTGCGATATTTTGGCGTTATTTTTAACTACCCGCTTTCGCGCTATGTCTCTGCCAGTTGGGGGCCACGGAAGTCAGAAATACTACAAGTTGATTGACAGGTTTGAAGCGGAAGTCATAGTGTCGCTTGTTCTGATTGGTGAGGTTTAATACCGGAAGTTTGATAATTGCATTCCGGAAATAGAATACTGCCAAAGGCCAAGGCCAAGGCCAGATCTGATTCATGACGCCACAGTGGCGGGAAGATTTCGAAAACTTTTAATTTGGAAGAATTCTGGAATTTCACGACTGTTATGTTATAAGAAATTTCTTCCTCCGGACAACATAAGGTAGAATTATTTGCCGATGTCAATCAACTGTAAGGTAATGTTGAGATTTGAGACGGCGAGGTTTTCGTCAATTGGCGACTTTTTCGGTCCTGCGATTCAGATCAGCTTAAAAATTATGTTGTCGTTCGTTTGCCTCTAGCGGTTTGACTGACTTTGAAAACAAAGTGCTGGATGTCTTTTTCGCTGGCCACAATACCTTTATTACTGTGATCGCCGGTAGTGGGAAGTCCTTTCTCATAGAGCAAATTTCACAGTGTGCGACGAAAACGGTTTATGTAACAAGCACGACTGGACGCGCAGCGAAAGTTTTGAAAAATAAAGCCAAAACAATCCTTTCATTTGCGGGAATTGGTGACTGGCATGAACCTAAAGAGGTATGTTTTGTCTGGCTGGTTTTTTTCATTTCAGAAAAATATATCTTAAAATAAGTAGGTGCACGCTGCTGGTGTACATGAACGTAACAACATGGCAATGCACGAAATTCGTAATGATCACACAATTGCATACAATGTCATGCGGGTTGAAAGTCGCTAAACCATCAAAGCCTCTCTTTTTGCCATGCACATTTGGTGAAGAATTTTGTAACTCAAACATTTTCATTCAGCTTCTTGCTCTCGTGACTTTAACCGCCGAGGATGATGGATGCAAACGTTGATCGTGTAAAAGTGGCCGGTGGTTCCACTGCCCTTTAAATTTTCACAAATTAAGTTTGAAAAAAGATTAAGTATACACAAATGCATTCATTACAAGCGATAAATTTTATTCCATTTTTCCCTGGATTAACTAGTTTCGGCAGACTTTGGCCGTGTTTTCACGAGAGATGTCTCCTTGGTTTTGTTTTTACTTTACTGAAGTGAAGTTTCTAGTCGTCTAAACACAGTAATAGACCTCGGGAAAATGGCGGCAAAATCAAAAGTAAGCCAACCTAGGTTTGTCGACAGATAAACGCCTCATCAGGCATGGTTTAGCTCAGTAACCGACGGTATTAAACCGAGGAAAAACAGACGTTGTCGCGACATCTTGGCAGCAAGTGTTCACGTGTTTAGCGTGTAAGAGAAAGATTCCTTCTAATATAAGTAAGCTTCAAAACAACGGGCAAAGAGACTAAATTAACTCATGTTTACGCAAAAAAATCCTGGACTGCAGTTCCCCTTTCATCGTCAAGTACCGTAAGTGTTTCCTTTCTGTTGGAAGTTCACTAGCTCGTTAGCGGTCTACAGGCAGGCGCAACTAAAAGAAGACCTACCCCAGAGAGAGAGAGAGAGAGAGAGAGGAAATAAATAATAATCGCAGTCTATGGAGAAGAAATTAAATTGTCAGAGCGGCCGTGAACGGTTATACGTTTACGTAGCCCGCGCTTCGCGGCAGATGCCGTTTTTTTTGCGGGAAGAGGCTCGGCGAGATATCAAAATTCCTTGCCACCATTCATCCACAGAGCTTTACATTTAAGGAGGGTTTGGGTCGACATCACCGCCTGCAAATTGACAACGACCTGCGTTCGGCATTAGAGCCAGAAAATTTATAATTTTCCAGTAGTTTCTGTGCAACATTGCAGCACTTGCTTTCCGAAAAAACCTCAAACCGCCTGTTGTATGCGGCCTACTTTAGTTAATGAGTTCCGTGTAAACGGCGTCTCTAATAACTGTGATTTAGTTACGAAACTTCGGTAAGCAGTAACCTTAGTAAACCTCTCTCGTGAAAACACGGCATTTTTTCTGTGCAATTTGCTGTTACTGAAGTAAATCCGAACCATTCATAAATATTGTCAATAACCCCAATACTTCCGCTGAATCAACTAACAAGCCTGGGCTGTATTTTTTTCAAATTACACTTAAAAATAATTGATATTCATAAGTTAAGACCAGATTTTGTCCGATCACATTTTAAATGATTTCGCTGGAGCAATTTGAACGCTCGTCACGTACGAAATCCGCATTTTGACTTCCAGTCTCTTTTTCACATCTTACTTCCGTCCCCCCCCCCCCCCCCCAAACTGGCAGAGACATGCGACGAAAAAAGTGAGAAGTTTCATCCCTTGTCACTTAATTATTTTCCGTGAGCGATCGGATCCTCCGAGAATTTGCGAGTCCCAGCCTTCTAAGATCTCGGTTCTAGACCTCGCACTAGCAGACCGCGCAATTTACCGCGCGCGCGCGTATTAAAAATTCAAAATGGCCGCCACAAAACGCAAAACACGAGCGTTAAAGGTAGTTTGATCTATATTATATATATTCTAAACGGATGTGAGAGCGCCCTGTGTCCAGACAAGATATCGCGATAGTCCGTCTTGTCAGACGAATCAAAGTGTATAACTCGTCAAGACTGATCCGTCGTTGTGTATAAATGCGGGAAGAAGACGAACTATCCACGAAAACTACACCTTGTAATAAGAAGCCAGTGACTTTTTCAATAAACTATAAACACGGTATAAACACGGGACGAGTCACACGACACACAGAGAGTTCGTCTCATAGTCCTTCATGTATTAATACTAGACGGATGATCCTTCACGACGGATGATCCGTCTTCAGTATAAATTGAGCCATTGTCAATAAGCGAAGAGACGCATGAAATTGTAATTTGTGCGACACGTCAAGGAGCGAGAGCGGACAACCTGACAATTTGTTATCGTAAAAAAACAATTTGACGTCAGTTTTTAATACGTCTGTCCTGTTATTGGCAAGGAATTTCCTTATAATATTGTCAAAGTAGTTGATCAATACCAGGAAAAACGCATGAAAACCTGACGTCAATTTGTTAAATAACACTTTTATATAATCAGTATAATGCCAATCGTGGTTTAGGACAATTATGTTCAAGGCCTACACCCTCTCTTGCACGAGTCCCGTACTGGTTAGAGTGCATGACCAATAACTTAGCCATTTTTTTCGCAAGCCGGAACAATAAAAGACAAACTAGTTTTATGGCCAGCAAGAATGGATCTCTCAGGAGGAAAAAAGGTAGGGTACTAGTCCTATAAAGAACAAAGCAATCTCAGCATCTGCTGAGTTTCTTGGCCTATCTTCATTTTATTCATGGGTCGACCATTGGGTTTTCTGTGAAAAACAAACGGCTGATAACGGGAAAGAAAAAAAGTGAATCTACTTCCTCTCCTGCATCGGCGACTCTTATATTTTTTTTGAGGAAAAGTAGGTAAAAATTGAAACGTTGCAATGATTGTCGTCGTTCGGTCATACTGACAGGATTACACTAGTCCAAACATTAAATCAATGGGTCGACTTTTCAATTTCAGAACTGAAATAAAACGAGATTTCTATCTATATATCGGCGCGCGCAGGGCAGGGGATCCTCCATAGCTGGTCATTGGTCACGTTACAACTTGTGTGACATTGTGACAAAGGCTAGTGTAGCATTCGTAGCATCAACGGATCCCCACGTTCATTTTAAAGCAGAAGTACAGACCAAACATGGTTCCATTCAAATGATGTAACAGAGAATTAACTCTGAAGTGTAAATTTTAGTGCTAATTTAACCCATGAATAACCCCTAGTAAAGGGAATCAGGGAACCACACGAGGTAAAGAAAAAATCTTTTGACCTCGGTGGGAATCGAACCCACGACCACCGGATTAGATCTACAGTTACTCTGCCGACTGAGCTACGAGATCGGACAGAGAAACTCAGGGTCGATTTAGATGGTAACTCGCGGCGAAGAGAAAGTAAGGGTACATTTGAATGTTGTGCCGCGTAGCACTATGAACACAAATGATGTAACAGAGAATTAACTCTGAAGTGTAAGTTAAATTAGCACTAAAATTTACACTTCAGAGTTAATTCTTTGTTACATCATTTGTGTTCATAGTGCTACGCGGCACAACATTCAAATGGTTCCATTCAAGCCTGTCGTGTTCATTCAGGTGCACTTGACGAACTCACCTCTCAGTGATCAACCGGTAAGTGTTCGTTGTTTTTGTTTTGAACATTATGGCACATACTTGACATAGTCGTCAAGTTCCTGGTACTCATTAGGCTAGTAGTAGTACAGGATTCAGTCGTCATGAAAACGGTAAATGAAAACTTACTACTTTCATCTTCTCCTAGCGTTCCGTCGATCTGCGGGAGAATGTACCAAAGGAACTTATCAGAACGACGGCTACGGTTAGTGACAGCCATTACTTTTGGAGTATATCGCAAGTCTTGAGAATTGATCAAATCAACTTTAACGCAACCTGCACCTCAAAAATGGATCTCCAGCTTACCCAAGTACAAAAAGAAACTTTTTGTCACTAGATGGAAAGTCAACAAACCGACCTGAACGGTAGAAAACGTATTTTCACCGAGTGCAAGGGTTATGCAAATGAACTTTGACACGAGCGATAGTTGTGTAAATACACTGATTGTGACAGATTTAATCTGTTGTCGCGTGTAATCCAAGGAGATACCCAGCGGTTTGACCTTATGGAACGGTTTATTAAGGTAAGAAATTTACTGTGATGTGCTTATTAGCCTTCATTTAGACTCAACTTTTGAGAGTTTCTTCCTCAAACCTGGCTAAATTTTAGTAGGTGAACAAAGGCCTCAGAGAAGGGTGTCTTCCAGCCTCCCTGGTGAGCTTAGAATTTTTCGAAAAGTTTCCATAATTGGTCAGTCAAAGTAATGGATGTACCTTAGAATTTGTATGAAAACGAAATTCTGCGAGCTGCATTTTAGGGGACGTAGCACGCTTCACAAAATCGATGAATTTAACCTTTGTGATCACGGTCGGCAACCTCAGCTCGGCCAAAATTCAATTCTGGCTCGTAGCAAAGCAAAAATAAGAAACTGGAAAAAAATAAATTGCTCTTTTATATGTATGTGCCAAACCCTTTTCACTGACAAAAAGTGAGGGAAAATTATTTTTGGTCCCGAAGTCAAGTGGACCGCTTTTAGGGAGACTGCCACTTAATCAGATTAATAATGCCTGGTACAGACTATTTTGGCGAAACCGCACCAAGGGCCTCTTCATATGAACCCAGTAACCGGGCTGGCTCGGTTACCTGGACGAATTCTGTGGTGTGTTCGTATGGGAAATTTCAGCCCGGTCGATCGGGATGAATTTAAGAAACACAACCAAAATGGTGGAACAAAAACTTGTATTGCTCGCGACTGTCATGGCTTTGCGGACTCTTGTAACTTTATTAATAAAGCTATTTTGCAAACTCCTGAAGTGGGAATACATACAAGACCAAAATTATGCCATTTTGGCTGCTACGTTGTGAGAGCGAAGCTATTTTGTCTAAAATGTTTCGTCCCGATCACTGGGCTGGAGTGTTCGTTCATATGGGAAAATTTTCATCCCGGTTACCGGGAGCGGGCCAAAGGAGGGGGGAGGTTGGGGTGGCAATTATGTCTACATCCACTTCTACACAAATCTCTAACCAGAAAACAAGTAAAAAAAAGCCGACATCAGCCGTGAACAACACAGTAAGACATATTAGACATGGGAAGTTCTGAAACGTTAAACAAAAAATTAAGGTTTGCCGACCCGGTTTTCATAAGTTCAAAGTAAAATTGCAAGGTGAAAATGCACGGTGAGTGTTTGTTTCTGTAACTAAATCAAAGTAGGGTCCTGAAAAATCCTTAACCATATGTACAATTGTCATTAGAGGCAAGTTATGAGAATTTCAATTCTGATTTTTCTTTTTTTTTGACCATCATATGGAAAATGGAAAATCTCTGGGGAGATACTGTCAATCCATACTTTCCCTCAGACTGAAAAATCCAGAAAGTTACTTCTTCCATTGTCTAGTATTCTAATTTCAATGTAAGTTATGGTCAATTTAATCCTAATGTTACAACTGACTTATTACCACCTAATTCCAGCTCATAATGTTTCCTTCAGTATTACATGTTACAGACAAGTCGGCTCGTAAACCACATATGTACGCATTGCGGACCTATTTTTAAATTTTGTGTTTGTATTACTTTACACTATCGTCAGAGCTCAGGCAGTCCGAACTTGTTTACACATGAAACTCAATATAGTTGTTACAAGTGATGGAGATCTGAAATTCAATTCTAAGTGTTGCCAACAGTTCAAATGCCTTTCCTGGAAAATGGTTTGTCCAGTACAAGTCAGTAATTAAATAATTAAAAACAAACTTACCGCAGGATATAATCTACTCATGAGGGTCTAGATAGGGTGCGCAAATGTCAGTTGTTAGTTTAAATTTTTTGTATTTGTCAGTTGGCAGTTAAATTTTGGGCCAATTGTCAGTTGTCAGTTAAGTGGCTGTCAATAGTTAACTAAAGATCTTAAATGATTCAAATCTCCTCTAGTTAACGCTTTTTACAGAAAATACTTATATAATTAAACGTAAAATTCTAATTTCGCTATCTACTGTTCATCACTGTAGAAAGTAAGACTCAAGCAAACATCTCACTTTCTTGCAAGCAACTGCTAATGAAAATTAATGCTTTAATTTCAAAGCTGTCATATTCTGAGTTGGACTAGTATTCGCCTTGCTGTAAATGACTTTCACAGCCAACAGTTACAGATATGGAACAGTCGTCCACGAACGTGAGCTGAGTCGCAGATTTAGATACCAGGTGTTCTACTTCGGCCTCTCTCTCGAGGTCCACTTTCGGACAAACTGTACAAGGTTTGCGGTAGCGTCCCTGCTTTATCTTTCGTTGTTTCGTTGTGAACTGTTCTTTGTTTTACAGGCCACAAAATATCTCAACGAATTCTTTCATGATCATCTCAATCTCAGCACTGATCACTGCGAGTCTAAGAGGCTGCCTGAATCTCAGAATGCCGGGCTGAACGACTGAATAGTACGACTTTTTGTGCGTTAAATAGGTGCTCCCCCCCCCCTCCAATTTTGTCGGTCTCTTCAAAGACTCTTTGGGATGGTCCCGAAATCTTCGGAAATCGGGTTGAACCACAGGATGTTTCTTTGGCGGTTCTTGTTCTTTCGTGTGTGACACGACATTTAAGGAGTGCTACAGAAACCATATATATATATATATATATAGATATATATATATAAATACGTATATATACGTATGTATACGTTGTTGGCTCAAGGGATCTACTTATATATATATATTTAGTATAATTACTCAGGTGATTATAGAAATCCTCGCGCTCTCATTGGCCGAGAATGGCGTCATATTCCGCTATAATCACCTCCGCAGAGGTGATTATAGCCGCCTCGCGCTTTGTCAATGTGTCTGGAGAGGAAATTAATTTAATGAAAGAAAATGCCATTCGACGAATACAAAACACGCCACAAAGTTGGGAATGACACTCTTCAAAGGTAAAATGTGTAACTAAGAAACCATATAAATTCCCGTGAAAATTTTGCTTATGTCGACATGCATGAATAAATCAATGGTTTCACAACAAATCTTGACTGCTGTGATGACCTGTATGTTGTCGATAAGAATACAGTCCACGCTAAACCACATTCGATTTGTTTTTTACCACAACATTAAAGGGCTATCTGCTGCAAGCCTCCTTGACGGAAGTCCCCCTGGGTTTAGACGCACCACAGAGGCTTCCCTGCCGGCTATCGCCGGCAGGCAGGCGAAAAAGTTTTGCTGCAAAGTTGACAGGGTTTTCATAAATTCAGACATATATATATATATGAACAGTGAACAATCAGTGAACAGTGAACAATCAGATGTAGTTGTGGCCCGATAATGAATTGCACCTGCGTTGGAGTAGATTTCAATGAAAATGAGAAAAGCTAACCATTAAATCAAAAGGGCTAGTAGGTAAATATTATGCACTAAATAAATCAAGAGAGTTAAGGTTTCTCTTTATTATTCACATTCCTCGTGTGTGTGGCTCCAGGCATGTCAGGCCAACTCGCATGAACGTTTTCTTTAGGATTGTGATCAGCAGAGCTTTGTGATGGTGCGTAGCGTAGACTGCGAGCGGCCACTCTTTTCCTTAAAAACTGGAAAAAACGTAAAGTAAGCGTGCGAGGGAAAAGCTTCGATGCTGCGAGCCAGTAGTAACTGTTTCATGCCCGCGCTACTAGCGGTTAGCGATCGTGGCATCGTTGCTCGTACGCCACATTCACAGTCATGAGGTACGCTCTCGCGCTTACTTTTTTGCGTTCTTCCCAACGGGAGGGACTCCTCGCAGCCTAGATGATGACAATGGAATCTAAACTTAGCTAAACGTAATCCCTAATTCATGGGATGGTTTCATGGGAATCTGACATGCTACCCCCCGTCCCCCTCCCACTCCGCGTCTGTTTCGTGGATTAACTCTTTTTCAGGCGATAAGTCATTGGCTTTTAGCTAGCAAGTACTCTTTTAATCTCTTTGAACGTTAGTAAAAACGTGAGAGGACTGAGAGAGAGAATGGTTGTTTTCCGTTTGTTCAAAAAACTAAGATATTCAAATTTGAGAGTCTTCACCAGGAATAGAAGTATTTAGAGGAGAAAAATGGCAAAATGATAGCTCTTCAAATGTCACCTAAAATAAAGAGTTTGCATTGCTTGGGTAGACAAGCTTCAAAATTATAAAGGTTTGTATGGATATTTGAAAATTTTGCAAGGCTCCCATTTGGACAATGTTCCTCTGAAAACTCCTAAACTTGGCTGGCTATCTTTTCTTTTAGCAACATTTTAGTCAAAATGTTTAGATTTTTGAATTCGTACCAGTCCTCACACGTTCCTGTTGCACTTCACGTAGTCCTGCGCCTGCACTCAGCGGATTCTCCCTACTCAAGAGGGGCCGCGGAGCACTGAGAATGAGACATCAATTGGCCATTTTGAGCGAGTTTGAATTTAGCCATAATTTTTAAGCAGAGTTTTTACATTTGAAGCGATTTTCCTCTGAATTAGGTATCGGAAAAATTCGTGTAAACTTTAACGCAAGGACCACTTGTACAAACAGCAGCGGAGTGAAGCCGGATCTTGGTTAGATCAGTTTAAGTGGCATGCCTGTGAACTAGCTTGGTGTAGCTAAGTGCATGACCATTATAAACAAACATTTGACATTTTTTTTTACATTTGACATTGAAAAATAAACCATGAACTGTAAACACAAGAATACAAGTGAAGAATGATCATCGCAGTAAATTTTCCAATTTAAGCAACTGAAAAGAAGCCCGAAAAAAAATTAGGGCTTCAATGGGATTCGAACCCATGAAGTGAAATGATGTGAAATGATGTGAAGCATATATGAAATATTTCATATTTGAACTGCGGCTATAGATGTAAGTGAAGAATGATCATCATAACTTGACCTTGCTCCCAATGTGTGGCTTCATAGCTCAGTTGGTAGAGCATCGCAGCGCTATCGTGGAGGTCATGGGTTCGAATGCCGTTGAAGCCCTGATTTTTTTTTTCGGGCTTCTTTCCAGTTGCTTAAATTGGAAAATTTACTGCGATGATCATTCTTCACTTGCATCTATAGCCGTAGTTCAAATATAATATATTTCATATATGCTTCACATCATAACACAAGAATAGTTAAGAGAATAAAAGGTCAACCATCTTATGATCGTTTTTTTCTAATTTTTCATTGTTGATAGCGATAGGCTTTAGGTTTGATTACAGTTCTACAGTGTAAGTAAGCGTGGTTTCCACTAGATTTTTTATTTGGTCAGCAGCAGACCTCTCAACCTCAAAACATGGAAAATCTGGAGACTGATGCAAAAAAATCTGGAGACTTCAGTAAAAATCTGGAGATTGATCGACCGGCAGACAAAACCAAGTAAACACAAGTTCTAATTAGGTTAAGGTGTTTTCTCCTGCTTATAATTTACTTAAAACGTGTGGACCTTAACAACACAGAAATTGATCGTCGGATAAATATTCATTAGGTTCATCGGCAACTTCCGCCATTTTGAAAACCGATTAAAATGTGAGAGACTGGTAATGATGACCTAATTTGGAACAAGTGCTATATAATAATTAATGTTTAAACAGGGTAACCCCTTGAGTCACAGGACTGGTATCAACGGGGGCCCTGTATAACATTAAATAAAAGAGAGTGAATATAAATTATAAATATAAATATACAAATAAATGGTCATATATATGGTCATAGACGACAGTTCGTCATGGACTCAACAGCTGGTAACGGTTTGTGAAGTTTAACTATGGATTCGCACAGGATTGGCGCAAGAAACTCGCCTAAGCATGCCAAAAATGAAATTATACAACAAAAAATTTATTCTGTCAGCTTGCGCCTCTATTTATCGCAATATTTATCTGTCTTGTCGTGAGACCGTGAGATTGAATTGAAAACCGTGTCTCACGACAAAATCGTGAGACTTGAGAGGTCTGCAGCAGACTGCAGACCAAAATGTAAAAATCAGTCTCCATAATGCAGACCTAGGGGAAATATTATACAGACTGCAGAGCATAGACTTTTTAACCGAATGACGTTACTATTTCCATCTTTTAGAGCTAACTTTAAACAGGGTAACCATTTAGGCTAACCTGAGTGATATCCAGGCTAACTGGAGTGATATTAGGAAGCTGAAGCACATGCAGTTTTGAGACGTGGAAGGCAACCAGAAGTGAGTTCTTTTCACTTTTAACTTGCCCTCACACAAACACACTCACATTACTAAATATTTTTTATCCATTAAGGATTAGTAGTAAAAATCTGGAAGAAAATACGGTCCTAGCACGCAAAATGTTCTCTTCCGGTTGCCTTCCACGTCTCAAAAAGCGCGCGTGCTTAAGCTCGTTATTGAGTCAAACCAGAGCATGATTCAGGCTGACTGGAGTGCAGTCGACTTTCGCTGAATGTATTACCACCAATTTCGTTGATATGCGATCCCCGAAGCAAAACTCTCACTACCATTTGGCGATTCGCTTCCATCAATCATGCGTTCCTTATAATAAAATGCTGTTATAGGAATGCCGGTCTTTTTTTTCTAAAATAATGCAGCCACGGTGTAGCCTGTTCGTTCAACATGGTTGCTTGTTATTCTTCAAGTTTACTTCTTTTTCACCAACCATTCATTTGTCTTGCTTTTCCCTTCTGGGATGGCTAGTTAACCATGGAGGTATTTCTTTACAAGTAGATTTTTGAAATTTTCTTTGCAAATGTCCTCCCCACTTGCATAAATCTTGCTATAATGCTCACACTAAACTCCTGCATGAGCAAAGCACCACTTGCCAAAGTAAACTTAAAGAGTAGCAAGCAACCATGCTCAATAAAGAGGCTACACAGTGGCTGCCATATGTTGAAAACAAGTGGGGCATCCCTACATGTATAACACCATTATATAAGGAATGCATGATTGACAGAAGAGAAATGCCAAATGCTCGGGAGAGTTTTAATGCAAGGCCTGCATATCAATAACATTGGTGATAAGATTGGCGCATGATACTATTATTATAACACAATACGTTACCAAGACTTCGTAGCAGCACGAAGTAAGATATCGCTTTGATGATCCATACGATGTTTTTGAAATTCATCTTTAATCAAGCCATGTTTCGGATGAAACATCATCCATCGTCAGTTTTGCAATGAGAAATAAACTGAAGTTGAGCAATAAATAACGGTAATAGGACTGAGTGGAGTCCAATTTGGTCTGTAATCATACGAGTGAGAACAAAATCGGACGACCGCGAAGCGGGAGTCTGATTTGTTCATCACGAGTATGATTACAGACCGAATTAGACGACACGAAGTCTTATTACCAATTAATCAAAAAAATTGCAATTTTCGAGAAAAGAATAGCCAAGTTATGAAAGAAGGGGAAAATTCGCATTAAAATACCTACAAAGGAGATGAAAAACCTCCTACAGGTAATTAGGTGCCAAAAACACAAAACAAGCGCGCGCCACACAGCGGTCAAATGAGTGCGCATGCTTAAGCCGCGCGCGCGCGCGTGGGAATGGATTGCAGGTTTCTTTTAGAAAATGATACAGAAATAATTTTCTAGCAGCCTCGATCGGCAGTCGAGCGAGACTAAACCACGCACAAACTTGCTCTTGGTAAGCCGAGAACCATTGCTTTATCTCGAATTTAACAAACCCAATAAACAAAATGTTTCCGAGATTAATTTATTTAAAAAATTCCACTTTTCCCGGTGTCATCAAAACATCACTTCTTAAAATCGGTAAAATAAAAATACATAACCTTGCTTTCCGATGCGAATGTTCCTGTCCGTTTCAGGGCACAGCAGCGAGCTAAGTATAGCTAACCACAGCTCACGGTCAACAGTATTGCAGCTAAAATGTGTCTCCGGCACTATATCAAGCTGACTTTGAGAATCACCAACCACGAAAATCTCCACCGTCATTTTCGCTCCTTTCATTCAAAACTCGATTCAAATGGCCGTAGGTCGACAGCAACCACAAGTTTCCCGAGGGTATTCTTTCAACTCCTGTAATTTTCAAGGCAACGTCCAAGCTTTTCGGCTCACAGGGCTACTCCGATGACAAAAACTCACTTGATTTTCCAGCATTTTCTTCAAGATTTGTAGATTCTGCTTTCGCTGTAAGTTTTCATTCCACGAGAAGCGACGCTCGAGTCAGGCTTGACAGTGGCGTGATTTTTCTCGACCAATCACAATTCTTTGGTGCGCATAGCAACCAATGAAACTGCTTCATTTTGAATGTATAGATCACCTCAAATGGCTTTGTTTCGTGCAAAGGCGGGACAAAGGCGGGGCAAAAGGCCGGCTTTCGCGTTATGTTGAATTATTTTGAAACAAAAAAGGCTTTTCGTTATCATATAAAACAAATAGATTCCAAGTTGCCGTGCGTCTGATTCAGTAATAGATCACAGAAGACGTCAAAAATGTGCTTTAGTTATATTATAAGTAATGATAATAGGACTGAGTGGAGACCAATTCGGTCTGTAATCATACGAGTGATAACAAAATAGGACGACCGTGAAGCGGGAGTCTGATTTGTTCATAACGAGTATGATTACAGACCGAATTAGACGACACGAAGTGTTATTACCAATTAATCATAAAAATTGCAATTTTCGAGAACAGAATAGCCAAGTTATGAAGGAAGGGGGGAAATTCGCATTAAAATACCTACAAAAGAGATGAAAAACCTCCTACAGGTAATTAGGTGCCAAAAACACAAAAAAAGCGCGCGCCACACAGCGGTCAAATGAGTGCGCATGCTTAAGCCGCGCGCGCGCGCGTGGGAATGGATTGCACCATTTCCATAGAAACAAGCAAGCGCCAAAATGGTGGCAGCTTTAAATTTCAAGGTATGTGTTTCATTTCGCAAGGATAAGCCGAAAACAAAACAGCTAAGGTTTTTACCTTAAACACGGCTCTAAAAGGGGCGTCTCTTTTATATATCTTTTTCAAGAAAGAAACAACAATAGTGAATTTTCTTGTCGAATTTACGAGTTCGTAGTGAAACATGAAGACTTGTGTTTTTATCGCGATAGTTGTCGTTGGTCTCTCTGGGGGCAGATTTTCGGATGAGAAAGACTGTTGCCTTAGCAGTAAAACTCGGGAAAAGAACGTTTGTAGGGGCAGAATGATTGAACTTAGTACTGAGATGGCTCGAGTGGCAGAGGTTGACCCTGGAAATTTTGTGAGATAAAGAGGGAAAGTGACCGGAAGTGCTTAAATCACGCGCGTGTTCACGGGAGTGCCCAGTCGCTTGACCGCTGTGAAAGCTGGCGCACACACGCACACACGTCATTACAACTTTGAATGTGATTGGTTGACTTAAACTACAATTTCGAATGTGATTGGCCTATTGAACTGTCCGATAACAAACTGTCAAATAACAAAGTGTCCAATAACAAACTGTCCGATAACAACTTGGCAAGTGAATTAGTGGAAAAATAGGAGTTTTTTAAACCAATCCCAAACGAGGAAATTGTAATTCTAATGATTAATAGTGTAGCAAAGTGAGATATAACATGAATAATTAAGGATGAAGGCGAGAACCGAATAAAAACACACAACCACAAAACAAAAAGAACACCAAACTATTTAAACTAAGAAAAGAAACTAATTAGTATGAAAGGGATAAATTAAAATGTTTGACTTGGGAATTTAAAGATGGCTGCTCCCAAAGGATATGCATGGCTTTTTAAATTTTTAACTGGAAACGTGTGGAAGCAGAGTCGAGGATTTTAAAACAGTCTTCTGAATAAAGGGAGCGACAATTTTCAGAACCTCTCAAGTGCTTAAAGATGTGGGAATGTTTGTCAGAGGCGAGATGTTCACGGATGCGAGTGGCGAAGTGTCTATTGGTTTCACCAGTATAACAGGCATTACAGCCTGCACAAGAAAACTTATAAATGACTCGCGATCGTAAACTCGCAGGGATATGATCCTTCGCCCCAAACCAAGTCCTGATTTTAAACGAGGTGAACACCAACTTAATTTCCAGGTCGCTGCAAAATGCGTTGACTAATTTCTTAATTCTGCGTTGTGTTATGATAGAAAAGGGACCGATGTACAGTAATTTAAAATACAAACAATTGTCCTTCCTAGTTTCACTCTGAAAGGAATCGGAGGTAAAGTAATTGTTGAGAAATTTTCTAACAACATTCTCGATAACGCTAGAAGGAAACAAATTCTTCCTTAACGTTTTGGTAAGGTTGCTTATATCCAAGTGAAAACCAGTCCAAGTATTATTAATTTTAAATACTCGGTCAACCAGAATGCGTACTTGTCCTAATTTGTAACGAAAAGGTACAAAGCTGTAATAATTAGTGAGAAGACCGGTGTAGGTCTTCTTGTGGAAAAGCGAGGTAATAATGCCCTCATTGCTATTGTTATCTAAAAGCACATCTAAGAAGGGGAGCTTGTGGTTTTCTTCCTTCTCCATAGTAAACTTGATGTTAGTGTGTGTTGCTTGAATAAAACAATAACAACCTTCAATCAATCTGTAATCATTGCAGGATTTGTTTCTAGAATCTACTTCATTTTTTGGACTGCTGATTTTTGTACTTTGGCCAGTGCACAATATTGTTTAGTGCCTTAAAAGGCGAGTCACTGCTATCACATTGTACAATTGAAGTGCATGTTACAGTTATACCTATGCAGTTATTGGAGAACCTTACAGACAAAATCACAAAACCGTCAACACCTACAACATGTCTGGAATGTTTATTGTGTCGTAGGTACCGTAACTAATCATGGGCAAGTTCTTCAACCACAGAAACCACAGAAACATGAGTTCCCTTCAGTCACGGAACAACTTTGTTTTATTTCAAAAGGTCTCAAAATAAATCCTCTATTTCGGTCGTACAAGACATTAGATACAGCTGTTATTGCTATTGCTGTAATTGATCAAGGCTATTTAAACACTAGCAAATAACATCTGAGATATTTTTAACATGAGAAAACTATTTCCCCATAACCATTGTGCTGAGCCGACGCAAGTGGTGGCTACCATTTATAGCCGTGTCAAATTAATTGTCGCTTCACACAAGTAACTGTTTGAGTCGGCGGGATTCTTGTTTTCCAAAATCCCAAATCCTAAATACTGGTTGTGGCTCCTGATACAAAAGAATACAAATTTAGCAGTTATTTAGACTTTCAGTAATACTTTAAGAAGAGGGTGTATCTTGGAACAAAGCGAAAGACAAAACTATACAATTGATCATGCATCTATAGTTCTGTGACCGATGCAGTGCATCCATTTTCTGTGGTTTCTGTGGTTTCTGTGGCTGAAGATCTCACTTGTGATTGGTTAAATACACAAACATTAAGGCCATATTTAAGCTGTTCTCGGTTTTGTGAGTTTGACTGCAATTTAGTATTTCTTTGCAAAATATTATTGTTTCCTGTGCTTTAAGGATACATTACTGGGAACCTTTGCTTGAACCCCTAACAAGTAAGCTTCTCTATTTTAAGGCATGCATCTATTGATCACATGCGCCTTAGACTAACTTTTTTCTGTTGTGTAAGAGAATATTTGTTTAAAATTAACCGTTGTGCAACGCCTTTTTGCGAGTGTGGTCTTTACTCTGAATCGGTGAAACAGTTCTTTTTGTTTTGCCCCAGGTAGGCCGCTCAGTGTAATCTTCTCCTTACCTCTGCTGTTAGTATTCTTGGTAAATTGAGCAGTGATTCTAGGAAAATTAACTTTTTATTGTACGGCGTTAAATCTGTAAATTTTTGATATTAACTGTGCTCTAGTTTGTAAAGTCTAGAGTTTTATAATTAGTACTAATCGCATTTCAATGGCCACTGTTTGAGTGTTAAATTAATACATTTCTAACGTGATGTGCATGTAACTTCAAATTAGTACAATTTGCTTCGCACTGGCTACGGTCTGTTGTTAAATCAATACATGTCTAGTTATGTAAATTTCTTTGCTGTAACTGTGTTCTTTGTGTCTGTCTGTTTTGTTGTAAGCCTGATTAGTGGGTATTATATTATTGTGAGCCCCCTTAAGGATAAGACTAGGTGCTTTGGGGGAAACAATGGTTAATATGTTTAATAAAAAAGTATGCTGTTTTTACCATTTCTGTGTAGTTTTGACTTGCACAAGTCATAGTCAGAAAGTACAGTGTACAACATACTGTAAAAAATTTTGTTCACTCGCATCACTCCTTTACTCTTGACAAGCAAGCTTAAAATTCATTTAAAAGTCATTTAGTCTTTTCCATTTAAATCTCTTTTTTTTTGTAATTTTCAGGGTAGTAATTATTTTAGACATTCCAAATCATCACCTATTATCTTTAGGATATTCACATACTGTAAACTGGAAGAAGTTATATTCTTGCCAAAAAAATAATTGGCTCCCTCTTTCTGAATTTTCTGTATCCACCTCTTGATTTGATCGTTGACAAAAGAGCATGCATTTTCAATGTTAGTAATGGAAACTTTTATTATGTAACAGAACTGTCTTTAGTGTTTGGTGACATTCTTGTTCTTTGCTATCTCCTTAAGCAAAAAGACAGCATTTTAACAATTAATCGTTATATCATCTTTTTTTACTCATAGTTATAGTCCTAAATCTCTACTTTATCTCTTCCAAAAATATCAAAAGTTAATAGTATACCCTTGTGTAAGGTTGGATATTTTTGTATGTAACTCGAAGATACAACTACTGCTCTTCACTCCTGCTGGGATGGTTTGCATCATCTCCTAAAGTAAGTTTAAGCATGTTATGAAGAAATGAAAAAAAAATTTGGGGGGGGCCTCTTGGCAAGCTGTACATGTACCGTAACTATGATGTAGTTGCCTAAAAGCCATTCGTGCTAGCTCCCGAAAAATTTCATTTCTCACAGTACTTCTGCAATTTGAATTTCCAAAACATTTTCCAAGAAACTGCTAGGCTTTATGCTATTCAAACACAACCTTTTTTGAAAGCTAACAAGTTCAGAAGACAAAAGTTATTTTCTTGAGTCCCTTGGCTGATAAGCCGTACAGGCAATACATACTAAATATTAAATAATTAGTCTATTTAGTGAATTTCTAGGTTCTAATTAGTTTGAAATAAAATAGTTAATGAGACCTTCATGGTAAAAATACATTCAATCTAGGTCTCAATCTTACCCAATCTGACCTAAAAAGGACTTCCTTTCTCTGCTGAGGCAATGTAATCCATAATTGCAATAGGCCTATTAGGAAACCTATTTCAAATATTATCCTAGCAACTTTTTTCATGAAATACATTATGATGACACTTCAAGTCTGAACTGAAGAAAAGAGTAACATTTTGCAGGGTCTATAAAAGCTGATTGCATTCCATCAGGTGGCTTCGCTTCTCTTCTCAGTTTGTGTTGAATGCCCTGGTCCAAATATAGACATCTTGAACTTCCCTTTAGGTCTTAAAACTGTTTGCGGTCCAGTTAGTAGCTTTATTGTCCTTAGTCTATATTGAATGTGCTGGAACTATTTATAGACAAATTGAGATGTCTAGTGGCAAACATGCATGTTTGCATCTTGGCAGACATGCATGTCTGTCTGTCTGGCAGGCTGTCTGGCTGTCATTAAGGGCCGTAACCTGTAGCACCTGTTACAGCTGTGAATGATTGATCTTCTCTAGATGCTATGGGTGAAATTGCCTGATAACATTATAATGACTATAATTCACCCATAAAGTACAAACAACTATGACTATGTATGACTTACCATTAATGTAAATTTTCTAGATGTAGGGCCACCTTTCAGTACAAATACAGAGTGTGCTGTAATAAAGTTATGATTAAGATTATGATTATGACTATGACTATGACTACGACTATGACCATGATTATGATTATGATTATGATTATGAATAATTTGCCATGAGTGTGGAGAATAAGGCTACAGGTGACTGATACCTTAGTGACAGCCCTACACATTCCCAAGGTTCCTGTTGAGGCCCGCGCTCAACACATTGAGTTTTCTGTCAGCGGTCTTGCCTCGCGTTACATCCGGGAGCCCAATCTCTTTGAGTGCTGTAACACGCTTCGGTGCCAACGATTGCACACGTTTTTGAAAGCTTTTCTCCGCGAATTTTACCTAATTTTGTCCCCTTGGACCTGTTTTCAGTACTAGGTAAGCACAGTTTTCGTTGCATGAGATTTAGCATTGTTAATTTTGTCTGTATTTATTTATGAGAATCATCGGGTTTCGCAGCCTGTCTTGTGCGGTAATTATGTAATTCTAGTGATCATGTATTTGTTTTCAGAATAAAACGGAGTTATACGGATCCTAGGGACATCTCCTTTCCGTCTGATACTTCGTCATGTTCATACCGACACGTTTTTTTTCTGCGGGATAGGTTCGCCTTCGAACCCTATTCATGGTTTTATTCTAGTAACTTCGCCGATTCACCTGAAATCTGAAGCTTCACTGGGGAATTGCACGGGGCTTCGCTGAGCGCTTCGCTACCTAATTCCTTCGTCGAATTTGTGTACTCCAGGATTTCAGTGGATGTGAAACAAATACAGCCTACATTGCTATCGCTTGTTTATCTATTTTATTCCTCGATGAACTGATAGTTCTTTCGCGTGTCAAATTCAAGTCAATATGGCGGACAAAGGCTTAGTGGGTCGTGTAACCCGAGCATCGGCTCTGCTGGACCCAGATGATGTTACGCGAGGAAGAGCGATCTCTTTAAAACATTCACGCTCCGGACATCTTGGCGACCTCACTACTTTTCGAAGGCAAATTGGAGCATTATTAACAAACCCTGCCAACATCACGTTAGCGAGGGATAAACTAGATCGCTATGAAACTCTTTGGAAGGGTTTTGTGGACTCGCACAACAAATTAATGGAAGCAGCCAGTGATGAAGAAAAGGCACAAGCTTCAGAGCAATACAATGATCTATCGCGGCAAATGATTCGCCTCTCTGCAACTGTGGAGGAATTGTTTTGCAAAGCCGCCGCTAAACTTAACGACCGAGTGATGCAAGATTTACAGAAAATCTCACCTGATATATACAGCTCCAAAGGTCCACGCTCGCGCTCGTCAAGCCGCTCTAAAATTTCTTCAGGGTCCCGAGCACGAGCACGGAGAGTGGATGCAGTAAAGGCTCGGCTTGCACTCGAGTTCACCGAGAAAGAGAAGCAACGTAAAATTGAAGTTGAAATGAAAAAGCTGGAGTTGGAAAGGGAGCAGCGTGAGACTCCTAGGATCCAGGCAATTGAGGAGGAAGAGTTAAAGAGTGCAATTAGGTTGGAAGACCTGAAAGCTGAGGAGAAGAACAAGCTTGCAGAAGCTCGAAAGTCGGCTGCCCTTAGGGATCTAGAAGCCAGACTAGCTGAGGAATTAGAAGATTTCTCAGACGGTGACACAACATCAGAGCCTGATGGCGAAGCCCCTAGGGACCCGATGGGACAAGCAGCCCTTAGTTATGACCTGCTGCCACCGGCTAGCAGACCTGAGCCTGAAACAGATCCTGCTTCACTGAACCATAGTGCCACACCATCAACCAACATCTAAACTGCAGCACCTGTAAACCCGTCGATTACTGGTGCCAGCCTATTTACATCCACCCTCTCATCGTACTCGGTGACCCCAAGGTTCCTTGCCACGGAAGCTCCCTCTCGTGTTCGTGATCCTGTGAGTAGTGCTTTGTTAGCTCCGACCACTTATGACCAAGCACCACCTGTGGTGAATGTTCCCTTATTGCAAGGACCACCCTTCCACTTGCCGCCGGTCAAATCAAGACTGCCATAGCCATCCTCCTCACCACTGCATGACAATGCCCTGGCTCCGGTCGCCTCGGCAATAGAAGATGTTTCAAAGGCACAACACAGGCTCACTTCCATTAAGATCTACCCCCGGAGCACCGGATGAGTTTCCCTTGTTTAAGCAGCGTTTTCAACAGGCCGTGATGTCTCGTGAGGACATAGATCACGAGAACAAGATGACCCGCCTGCTACAGTTTCTTGGTGGTGAAGCCAGAGAAGCGGTGTGCGGACTTGAGACTGCGACGGGAGGAATTTAGCAAGCAATCAAGATACTTGAGGAAAGATATGGCCGTCCGTGCATGATTGTCAATTCTGTAGTAAACAACCAAAGGGCCCCCCATTGCAGAGGGGGACAAAGCCGCCCTAAGGAAATTTGCTGATCAAGCTACGAGGGCCCTTGTAACTCTGAAATTGCTTGTCGGAAATCAATCAAGGAAACATTATCAGCATGACAGAGCGCCTACCAAAACATATGCAGAACAAGTTTGCCACTCTAGCCTTTGACCTGGAAGCGAAGGGCCAGAGCTTCACGACCTTAAGTGACTTTGTTGGCTTTGTTAATAGACAGGCTAACATTGCAAACCATCCAATTAATCAGAAGTCAACCAACAACAACTCCATCAAAAACAGAAGACTGACACCGCCATTTGAGAAGGCTGACCTGCCAAAGATTACAACGATGGCTACCATCGGAGATCGCAAGCCACCTCCCAAAAGCAAAAAGGACAAGTCAAACAACTGTCGTTGCTGTAGTCAAGCTCATCCTTTGTATCGGTGTGACGTGTTTAAGAGCAAGACACCTCAAGAAAGAGCGGCCTTAATTTCTGCAAAGAAACTTTGTCGGACTGCCACAAGGACCCAGAACATTCTGCAGACAACTGTCCCAGTTCTTTTACGTGCCGAGCTACGGGATGTGGTGCATTTCATCACTCACTTCTTCACCCAGTCAGTTCCATGTACGCATGTCCGAAGATGATCTCGCAGATGACCCATCCACGGCGGTCAACGACGTGACCGCTGCTACCTCGTGTACCACTACTGGAACTGAGGACTCAGATACTGTCCTTTTGCAGGTTGTACCTCTTCGAGTTATTGGTCACAATGGCATGGCTGTAAGCACTTATGCAATGCTGTACTCTGGATCCGAGATCACTCTGGTTGATCCTTCACTCGTCAGACTCCTGAGTCTCCGTGGCCAGCCTGATCGATTAGTCTTCTCAACATTGAGCAACCGTAATGAGCCCCAGGAAAGGGAAAGAGTCGACCTTGCAGTTGAATCCCTCATTGACAAGCAACCACGACGACTTCAGTTACAAAGGGTGTGGTCAGGGAATGAACTGCAAATTCCACTGCGACATCAATATATTATTGCCAATAAAGGAAGATGGCCGCATCTGCAGGATGTCCCCTTTCCAGAAGTTGACCGTCCAACGATATCGTTGATCATTGGGACCAACGTTCCAGAAGCCTCTATCCCTTTAGAGGTTTGCCATGAAAACCCAGAAGACCCCATTACTATTCGCTCCTGCCTTGGTTTCGCCGTCCTTGGAAGAACTGGAGATAGACTAAATAGACAGAACTATGACGTACACCACATTCATGCAGCAACTGACGACATTTCCCTCAATAATCAGGTTGAGTTTTTCTGGAAATCAGAGTCCCTTGGTACCAATCAACACTACAAGTCAATGTCGTTGGAACACAGGCGTGCAGAAAGGATAACCAGCGACACCATTGCTAAGGTGGATGGGCATTACTGAGTGGGTCTCCTCTGGAAACAAGCCGAACCCAAGCTTCCTTTCAATCGACAGATGGCTCAAATACGACTACGCCATCTCAAGCGTCGTCTGGAACGTGATGAACAGCTGCATGAGAAGTACCGTTCAGTCATCAATGAGTACATAGCCATGGGACATGCTCGCAAGCTCACCAGAGAAGAAGATGAAAAACAACGTGACGAGACATGGTACTTACCTCCCCATCCAGTTCTCAACCCGAACAAACCAGGCAAGCTTCGTGTTGTGTTCGATGCAGCGGCCAAATTCAGTGGAACATCCCTCAATGACCAGCTCTTGCAAGGTCCAGGCTACATAAATAACCTGACTGGTGTCCTCCTGCGTTTCCGACAGGAGGAAGTCACCCTTATAGCAGACAAATGTTGCACCAGGTAAGGGTGCCTCCCAAGGATTGCGACGCCCTCCGTTTCCTGTGGTGGCCGGAAGATCTCAACCGTAAACCAGAGGAGTACCAAATGAAATTGCATATATTTGGCGCTACTTCTTCTCCCTGCTGTTCGAACAAGGCCCTTAGACAAACAGCCAATGATAATGAAGAAAAGTACGGTAAACAGGCTGCAGAGACTGTCCGCCGTTACTTCTATGTAGATGATCTCCTCAAGTCCACTACCTCAATTGAAGAGGCCACGACCCTTGCTGATAAGCTGACTGGTATGCTGAAGGAAGGTGGTTTCCATCTTACTAAGTTCTTGAGCAATCGGAGAGAAGTTCTGCTGACGCTGCCATCTCAACAGAGAGTAACCCAACTCTCAATCTCGAATTGGACAGGCCGCCAATGAACCGCACCTTAGGTCTTTACTGGGACGCTAAGCGAGACGTCTTCTACTTCAAAACAGTGTCAATCAACAAGCCACCCACCAAGCGTGGTGTTCTCTCCACTATCAGCACGCTATTCGACCCTTTAGGACTCCTATCACCCTTCGTTCTCCAAGTCAAGGTGTTAATTCAAGAGCTGTGGAAGGAGAAGGTCGAATGGGATGAGAAAATTCAAGACCATCACCTGCAGTTTTGGAAGCCGTGGACAAGTTCCTTACCTCCCATTGAGCTTATTCAAGTCCCCCGCTGTTAAAGGAACCCGGAGATGCCAAACTACAGCACAGTTCAGCTTCATCTCTTCAGCGATGCCAGTGAGTATGCCTACTCAGCTGTAGCATACCTGAGACTGAACGACCATGGTGGCCGCGTTCAATGCGCCTTTATCCTTGGGAAATGCCGCAATGCCCCCCTGAAGAGACCAACCATACCGCGCCTGGAATTGATGGCAAGTCTTATGGGCGTTCGAATCAGCAGCTTGATTAGGGAAGAGCTGGAGATTGCCATCGATCACGTGACATTCTGAACAGACTCTGTAACCGTGCTCCAGCATATCAGAAATGAAACTAGAAGGTTTCACCGCTTTGTGGCCACCAGGCTGGAGGAAATTCACGAGCAGACAACACCACAACAATGGCGCCACGTTCCTGGAACACTGAACCCAGCCGATGACGGGTCTCGTGGATTACCTATTAAAGCCTTCCAACCTGGTTGTAGATGGTGGTGTGGTCCAGACTTCCTCCGGCAGACAGAAGATCGGTGGCCAGTTCGTGAAGTCGGACCCATCAAGGACGATGATAATGAGGTTATCCGCCCAAGAGTCAACCAGGACACCCTGGCAGTGATAAACGGTTCCTCCTTAGATAAGTTGCTCAAGAAGTTCTCTTCATGGCCCAAGCATGTCCGAAGTGTGTCTTGGCTTAAGCGCTTCGTTCTCTTCATAGAATCCAAACGCACCATTCGTGACATGGCCAACAAGATCAGCTTGTCGGAGATATATGCTGCCTCAAGAATCGTCATCAACATCGTCCAACGGCAGTATTTCCTAGAAGAGTTAGAAGCACTGAAGTCTGGGCGGCCGGTGAAAAACAACAGCAAATTGAGCTCACTCTGCCCAATCTTAATTGATGGTGCAGTCTGCATTGGAGGACGACTAAGTCATGCGCCTGTGTCTCCTCAAACCATCCACCCTCTGTTGATTCAAAGTGAGCACTCAATCGCAACGCTGCTGATCCGTCACCACCATGAGATCCTTGGACTCGCAGGTCGAGAGCACGTCCTCTCAGTGTTGCGTAGAAGTTTTGGATCATCAACGCCCGTGTACTCACTCGCCGGATACTCCGAAGTTGCATACCCTGTCGCAAGAGGCACGAACGAGTCATGAACCAAATGATGGGGGACCTCCCGGAATCCAGACTTGTACCGCACGAGCCGCCAATCGCCTTTACCGGGCTGGATTTTTTTGGCCCCTTAAATGTGAAACGAGTACGGACCACTGAAAATGTGTACGGATGCATCTTCGTCTGCTTCACCTCAAGAGCAATACGCGTAGAGGATGTAGGATCATTGGAAACAGACGCCTTCATCCAAACACTGCGACGTTTTATCTGCATTCGTGGTGTTGCCAAAGAGATCTGGAGTGATAATGGCACTAACTTTGCTGGCATGGAGAGAGAAATGACACAAGCCATCCAACAATTAGACCAAGAGATGATTCAAAGGGCTCTACACGAGAAAGAAGTCGAGTGGCCCTGCCAGCCCTTCAAGAAGTGGCACTTCCAGGCGCCTACCGCTAGCCACATGTCTGGGGTATGGGAGCGCCTTATCAGAAGTGTCCGCAACACGATGAAAGCTGTCCTGGGCCATCCACATGCCCTTGTTACTAGGGAGACCATGAGGACCGTATTTGCTGAAGCAGTAGGCATCCTGAACAGCCGACCTCTGTGCCCAAGTAGTGATGACCCGAGTGATTGTGATCCCATCACCCCGAGCCATCTGCTCAGCAGCGTCAAGGGATGTCTTTGCCACCTGGGGACTTTCAAGAAGAGGACATACATTCCCGCAAACAGTGGCGCAGAGGCCAACTCCTCTCCAATCACTTTTGGAACAGATGGCTTCGCGAGTACTTACCCTTATTGCAAGAGCGCACGAAGTGGATCCTCAAGCGGCGCAACTTGGCAGTTAACGATCTCATTCTTGTAGTGACAGAGAAGCTTCCACGTGGTCACTGGCTGCTGGGTCGAGTATTGAAAGTCTTCCCTGGCCCGGATGGATTAGTCCGAACAGAGAGAGAAATGGACCAAGAACTCGACACTCTTACGTCCCATCTCCAAGTTGTGTCTTCTGGAGGAATCTAAGTAGCCTTGGCTGAGATCTATGAACATTGAACTATTTTCTAAAGAGCATTTAGTATGAACTTTAAATTGTTTTTTTTTTTGTTTGTTTTCTTTTTCTAAAGCCCTTCAGTAGATTATTTGTTGAACGAATGCTTAAGTCAGCTTGTTCAAAGGGGGGCCATGTTGAGGCCCGCGCTCAACACATTGAGTTTTCTGTCAGCGGTCTTACCCCGCGTTACATCCGGGAGCCCAATCTCTTTGAGTGCTGTAATACGCTTCGGTGCCAACTATTGCACACGTTTTTGAAAGCTTTTCTCCGCGAATTTTACCTAATTTTGTCCCCTTGGACCTGTTTTCGGTACTAGGTAAGCACAGTTTTCGTTGCATGAGATTTAGCATTGTTAATTTTGTCTGTATTTATTTATGAGAATCATCGGGTTTCGCAGCCTGTCTTGTGCGATAATTATGTAGTTCTAGTGATCATGTGTTTGTTTTCAGAATAAAACGGAGTTATACGGATCCTTGGGACCTCTCCTTTCCGTCTGATACTTCGTCACGTTCATACCGACACGTTTTTCTTCTGCGGGATAGGTTCGCCTTCGAGCCCTATTCAGTTCCTCTTTTTGAAAAAAAAAACAGTCAGTAGATCTGATCTTAACCTTGCCCTTAGGTCATAAAAGGTATGCAATCTTGAGTGATATTATTGATAAGTAGTCTAGATCTAGAATAATGATATAGTTTAGAATCATTTTGTTGTTAAATATAGTGTCTTTAGCATTACCATATACCTCTTGAGGTGTCTTAAATCCATGCGATGTTTCCATTTGACATGTAAATAACAATAAATATTCTATTTGGATCTTTTTCCCAAAAGTGATTTCTGTACTATAACTCCAGATATTTTTGTAAACCTATTTAAAAGATGTTCTGTAACCTTTCACTGAAATCGACTTTGGCAAATAATTTGCAGATACCAGTACATTGTTTAAGCGCTTTGGGACTGGAACCTTACTAACAAATTTAATTGGCAAAACAATGAATAGACCTGTAGCTCTAAAGATGATTTGGATGCTCCCATTAGGGGGCATTTCATTTCAAAACTCTTGGTCTAGTTTAATAACTAGCTTTTTAAGCTTCAACTGGAGACAAGAGAAGACCTGACCTGAAAGCCTTAAAGTTATGTTAGAATGTTGTTGTTGTCTAGCAGAGCTCTATTGCATTGGCTACCACAAATCAGAGCCCCAAAACTATAGAAACAACCACATGCATACATTGAAATAGGAAACCAGACAACTCTTTTTTCATGGCCAACAAGGTTAGCAGCATGGATCGTGTACACGTGCGCCCAACGACGCCAAATCAGTGGCACATGATATGGCCGCCATACTCCACCTAAAGCCAAGGCAATTGCAGCCTTGTGTTAATCGTACATATGATATTGAAAATACATGTTATGGTCAGTTGACAGCTGGTAAAACAAGATATCCGCTGACAAGTATTATGTGACCATATCAGTGGCTCAGGTTAAAAGCTCATCAAAGTCACATTTTTTTTAAGTTGACCACTGACCAACTACTGGCTTTTGATTAACTAGTGAGCTCAAGTCAGGTTAACTTTCTAATCAGCGCCAGGTTTTTCAGAAGGTATACTTTCACTACTTTTATTCTACATAGTTTGAGATTGTTGAAACTCAAAACAGAAGTGCAAACAATATCAACAGAAAACCTCCCGGCAATGTTACAAAACTGGAAGAAAAATTTTCACTTATCCTGGAATTGCTTAACTGGGTTTTCAATTACCCGACCCAGGAGCTCCACTTTTAAGCTTGGCTAAACCTATATTTACAATACAATTACAATACAATTTATTAATCAATTCCCCCACAGGGGTTTTTCAGAATCAATTTACATGCAAAAATGAAAAGAAGGAATAAAATATATCTAGTTACAATCAAACATCGTTGTAGAGAAATTCGATAGTTGCATATCATAAATAACTATATATATAAAAATAAGAAATCATTTCCCCGCACTACCCATCTCTCCTCTCGCTCTCCTTTTCAACTGTGCAAGTGAGGACGAATTTCTAGTGGCAACAGAAAGCTTGTTCCAGGATTTTAGAGCCCTGTAGTAAAAATTACGTTGTGCTATAGATGTTCTACATAAAGGTAAACTAAAATGTTCCTTGAGCCTGGTGTTATGTGCGTGTGTATCGGACCGCTTATATAATTTAGAACTTAGGTAGTTTGGTGCTAAACCATTAATGCATTTGTATATCATAATTACATCACGCAAATTCAGGAGCTCTTCAATGGTGAGCCAGCCAAGTTCATTTAGGATAGGTGAAATATGATCAAATTTCTTAGTATTAGTCAAAATACGGGCAGCAAAATTTTGCAGAAGTTGTAGTTCGTGAACATTATCCTTTGAGGTCCCAGACCATACTGTAGAACAATAAAATAATTTATTAAAAACTAATGAATTCAAAATAGTGTTCAAAACCTCTCTAGAAAATAGGTGACGGAGTCTACTTTCTTGACATAAAATAGATAAAAGGGAAGAACTAAGTAATGTAACATGATCATTAAAGTTCAAATTCGAGTCTAATATAATTCCAAGGTCTTTAGCAGAAGCCACGGGTTTCAACTCTTGACCAACAAAAGGCACAGTAACATCAGGGAGCTGGGATAGAAGCTGTCTTGTTCCGAACAGCAGCAACTTGGTCTTATCAGGATTAACTAGTAAGTGGTTTGCACAGCACCACTCCGCCACACGTCTAAGATCCTCCGCAACCAGACGTAAACATGAATCCACATCATTTGTTGAGAACGAGAGATATATCTTTGTATCATCAACATAGGATTCAATATTACTTGACTTAATGACATCAGGAAGATCATTGATATAAAGCCCAAAGAGCATGGGGCCCAAAATCGAGCCTTGCGGTACACCGTGGGTTACTGTTAGTGGTTCTGACAGCGATGTTGCAATGCGAGTGCATTGCTGTCTGTTAGTAAGATAACTTTGAAACCACATACGAGCCTTGTTTGAAGTTCCCTGATTGGTAAGTTTGTTAAGCAAGCTCAAGTGACATAAACTGTCAAAAGCTTTACTTAGGTCAATCAACACCTTTGCTGTAATCTGTTTCTTATCCATGGCTTTACAAATATGATCTGATACCAAAAGGCTCAATGTTTCCGTCGAGTGGAACTTCCTATTACCACTTTGGTGAGAAGTTAAACGATTGTTTTTTATCAAGTAGTTGTTAAATTGACACAACGCAATTCTCTAAACAACCTTAGAAAGAACTGTTAGTAGGGAGATAGGCCTGTTGTTATTCAGTACTTCATGATCTCCATCCTTTAAATGAGGGACTACCTCCCCTCGTTTCCAAGCTCGAGGAAAAATGGAGTTTGCAAAGGAACTGTTTATGAAATTAGTAATTGCCGGCAAAATATGCCCAAGACAATCTTTTACTACAAATAGAGGCACCTTGTCAAAGCCAGGGGCCTTGTTGGAGGGAATAGCCATAATCACCTTGCGTACATCTGCACAAGATACTGGTTGGAACTCAAACTGTTCAGCTTTAGCATAGGTTACATTAGTGCTAATTAACGAGGAACGAGTATCCAATCCATATGACTTTGCGAGTTGTTCTGATTTGTTTGCCGTATTTTCACCGACAGAAACGAAGAAACGATTGAATTCATTCGCCAAGGTGCTGGTGTCCTTAGTGTATTGATGGCATTGAGTAGACGTGTTTGGAAGTGCGCGTTGAATTGTTTTCCATATGCATCCACAGTTACCTTTATTAACTGTCACCTGCTCATTAAAGTAGTCGCATAGAGCAATTTTGTCCGTCTTTACGTAGCCTCATCTAAACCCGAGGAAGGTTTGGAGAATTCGAGACTGTTATAATGCAAACCTGAGACATAGTCGAGGGTTTGCATAACTTTCGAGAATTCTCCCAACCCTTCGAGTGTTAACATGAGGCTCTGTAAACACGGAAAAAGTGTTCTATTGCTTTTATAAAATTATCGTTAAAAATACATGCAAATCTCAAACGTTACAATCGTGTTTACATACTCTCATCTAAACACACCTATCGACCAATGAGAGCGCACGTAGTGGCTCAGTTATTTTATAAATTGCAATGTTTACGATTGAGTCCGTGGTGGCGTGAATCTGTACATGTGCATGTACATGTACATGTACATTTGTACGTGAATTTGCTTTTGTGCTGTGTATTCATCAATAGTTCGATTTTTTTCATAAAATATTTTATTAATACTACCTCTTAAAACTACTGGAATTCTACATAGCCTCAGGAGATACAGTTACGGTGTGACAGCTGTACAGTGTTAAGACCAGCTTCTGCTGCAATATTGAAACTTTCACAATGACTAGAATCACTCTGGCATATATGGTAAAAACAGTACTTTGTTCATGAATTTCGATAAGTGATATGCTTTTTTTCTCCACTAAGACTGTGGACTTCAGGAACTGTCAATTACTGGGTGTCTCCATTAGTTATAAAGTTTTGTTATTAAATTATGTCAAAAAATAATAAGTAAGCACTAAGTTATACTATGTGCACTCTCAGGTTTTGATGCATAGGTACATTTGCCCAGTCAAGCTTATAATTATATGTTAACAACAGCCAAATGGATAAGAAATACATCCTTAGTGCACCAGAGCTGAACTCGTAAACCCCCCCCCAAAAAAAAAGAAAAAATGTAATAATAATAATCATCATCACCATCATCATCATCATCATTATCATCATCATCATCATCATCATCATCATCATCACCATCGTCATAGTCATAATAATAATAATAATAATAATAATAATAAAATACAGGGACCATGTTTCCCTGACCAAATACATTGGCACTAATAAAATCAAATAGCAAATCAAACTCAGTGTAGAGCTGTCTTTATATGCAGGGTCGGCTTTTGGGAGATTCGAAACTGCTGTAGGTAACGATTAAAAAACCTTTCTTTAAACGATGTTTATTCATAATAAAACTGCCCTTACTTCTTGAAAGTGTTTAAGTTCCCTAATGTAAAGCTTGGTATATTTCATGAACGCGAAATGTTTGTGTTAGCCTACAGTGCAGGCGGTTTTGGTGGTTTTCATCTTTCGAGTGTTTAGCTGCCATTTTGGATTCGCTGCAAACTGGCAGAATTGGGGCGAGAATGCGAGAATGCCGGAGGGGGTGGGGCGGGGGGGGGAAAATGGATTTTTCTTTCCCCTCCCCCTTCCATTTCCCCA
>JAEMPF020004835.1:2500-39037 GCA_022496165.2 Catalaphyllia jardinei | reverse complement strand
AGTAAGGAACGCGAGCTCACAAAACGGCTGAAAATCGAGCCTATTGTCAACCATGCGTGGCAAAATAATCATTCCATTGACTTCGATAATGCGTGTGTGATCGACAAATGGCAACTACCACGTTCGGAAAAAGCTATAATCCTGTCACACTGCCAAATCAGTCAAAACCGTTACCTAGGCAATACTCCATTTTATTGTAATTCGACATACATTTTTCTATCTGAGCTTTTTCACACTTAATTTGTAATCTAGTTTTATAAATCTTTCGCACCCCTTATCATATATTTCAATTTCCGAGCCAACGTTTTCATTCGTAAAAGGCCATAGAACGCCAGCCGAAAGCTTATGTTTTAATCTTTTTAACCAGTGAACGTTTTCACTGCCAGAGAACGTTTTAATACTTTCTAAATGTGTTTTATAATAAAGATATTTGTATAACGCCAAATCCATTAATTGCCTATGGTGCGAATGACCCCGCCGCAAAATATGGAATGGTATGGAGTTTGCTTCCATGTTTTTATATTTTCATTTTTCATCATCTAAATGATAAATATAAAGCAACGGCACTAACAACGTATACTGCAATTTAAATATAATTATCGTGAGAAATAATTCCATCTATTTTCTATTGACAATTCTTTTGAAAAATCACGGTGAAAGGTCGTAAACACATATACTATTTCTTAATTGGCTCGATCTACAATAACAATAGCTTAATGCTACCATAAACAACTAGTATACATTTGTGCTAATACCAACAGTGAATGCGATCGTGACACATTCATGACCTTTAAGACCTACAAATAATATTTTGTGAGCTAGAAGGTCCGCATCTCAAAACTCCAACACGGTTTCAATTTGCAATTGACAGCCAGAAATTCCATACTGATGATGTAAACGTGTAGTGAATTTGGAGGGGGACGCTGGTTGGTCAAAGTGCAAGTATGTTGGGTGATCTAACAATTACCTTTACTACCTGTGGGAAACATGCAGAAAACCGAGAAAAAGGATGTCCTTTTTCCATATTATGTCCAAATTACAAATATTTATCCTAATTGCTGTATATATATCCAAAACGTAATATATGTGTTCAAATGGAAATATATATGTCCAAAATGTTGATAGATATACACCCAAAAGCTGTGTTTATCTGTTTTATATAAACAGTTCGATATTTATGCCACCCAGTTTTTCGACATCTGTTATGTTTTTATATTCACTTATATGTATGCTGAATTAGACAGCCTACGAATAACAGCCTAAGAAAATACACGGGCTGATTGGTTAAAAATCGTGTTTCTGTAACTTGATGGAGAAACAGAACTAGCACGAATTGTTGACGTAATGATGGCGCGAGCAATGAGAATTTACATTTTAATAATCAAAGTTAACATGTTGTTTTCCTTTTTCTCGCCGCGGTGTTTCTTAAAAGAAATATAAAACATGTTCTCTGTGTTTGTATCGAGTTATAGAAACAGTCGTGAAAGTTTGGAAGAACTCAAAAAAGCTGTTGAAACACTCGCCTGCGACAAGTGTTCCCACAGCTTTTCTCGTTCTCCCAAACTTCTACTCGTGTTTATATTTAACAAATAGATTCCATGTTACCGTGCGTCTGTTCAGTAATAGATCACAGAAGACGCCAAAATGTGGTAAGAACATCAGTGACACACTTGGCTATCGACTCGTGTGCCACCTAATAGCCACATTTTGTCGTCTCCTGCGATCTACTACTGAACAGACGCACAGAAACATGGAATATATTTGTTTTATATAATAACGATACAAACTACTACAGATAACGCCTTTTTTTATTTCAAAATCTTTTTACATAACTCGAAAGCCGCTCTTTGCCCACTTTGACAAATGCGAACAAAAGCCATTTGACGTATTCTATTTTTTTTTAAATGAAGCAATCTCATTGGTTTGGTAATGATGACGTCAATCGTGCGTCTGTCCTCTAATAGATGATAGGCAAGAACCAATCAAAATGGGAGAATAATTTGTGTTATTATCTAAAACTCGATAGAAACACGGTATACGTTTTCTATCTTTTAATTACAGCTTTCACAACTTACTACACTATGGATCCCTTTTTGCTGTTGCACCCCTTGCCATCATAATAGACCATTTAACAGTTTTCTGCTCGATGACCTGGCCTTTGAATGGCAGTGAGGCTGGAGGTGACCTTGCTTTGATACCTTTCTGTTTTTGTCATGTAAATGCCAACTAGTTAGCATTAGAACAACTTACTTTACACAACAAAAACAGTAAGAGCTGTATCAAAAGAAGGTCACCTTCGGCCTCGCTGCCAATCAAAGGCCAGGGGCCCGTTTCTCGAAGCTCCCAGTAATTACCGGGCCCGTTAAGCTGTTTTGTTTTCCATTCTAGAGGGAGTTTCAAAAGGTTTGAAAATTGCACAAAGTTATCAGCTAAAGAAACAAAAAGGATTTCATCAGAGGTCAGAACACGCCCTACTTTTTTAGTGACTTTGATTTCAAAATCTGATTTCGGACCCGTTAAGTTACCGGGTCTTTCGAGAAACGGGCCCCAGGCCACTGAGCAGACAACTGTAAAATGGCTTATTGCTTATGGTACAGTTTTACCTACCAAACAGTCTCATCAGTACTTCAAGATAACATTCCTTTCAAAAGTAAGTTAAGCGATTAAATTTTCTTCACTGTATTTTAGCCGAATGCAAGTGCAAAAAACATGAAGTATGCCATGATGGAGAGTGTAGATGCAAGAAGCCATACAAGAAGAACAAATACGGACGCTGCGTTGGTAATTATACAAAACCAAGAAGTAGTAAACTTGAAACAAGAAAACTTATTCTTTATGCCATATATTTTTATGCCACATCTCGCGTTCTTTTATACGGTGGCTTCGCTCACATTACGAGCGGCAGTCATAACCAAGCTGTCCTACCGAAAATACATGATTACACTCCAGTCTTTTACTTTGCAGCTAACAAAATAAAGACAATGGCAAAGTTGCTTTGACCTCTTTAAATAGCTAACTTGAGAAATCTGAGTTTCATTTGACGAAGCACAGCCAACATGCCTTTTAAATAAGAATTTTTTTTCCAAGCTTCAATGCCTTTCTAGTTAAGATATATTTGACGTGAGGACAACAGAGTTGTTTTCACGTCAAATATATCTTAACTAGAATGGCATTGACGTGAGGACAACAGAGTTGTTTTCGCTTGCTGATTCCTGATTGGACAATTCAAATTTCAGTTGCACAAGCCGTCTGCAAGGCAGATATTTCAATTAAGTCTAATATACCCTTCAACTCTATTCCTCTATTAAAGATAACGGCCTGTTAAAAACCGATAAGCTTTAAAGGAGACCAATAAAAACATGATGGGGGTGGTAATTTCTACCAAACGTTTCAGACAACTTGATTGCCATGAAACTTCACTATAAAAAGAAATTGCATGAGATTTTGGCGAATGTTGAAGGCCGTCACGTAGGTCAAAAGATGAGTCAGTTTTGCTAACTAAACAGCGTTTTCTCTAGAGGAAGGAACGCATTTTGTGGCCTGGGAACGAATTTTGTGGCCCCTTTCAATGTGTTGGAACTCTAGAGTAATTTTTTTTTTCTTGAATGGCAAATCTCAATGATAGATGTTTCTGTTACTTTACGACAACCATGTTTGGCATAAACGTGGCCCTTCCATACAAAGCTCCACAAATCTTGGTAACACACTTCTTCGAAAAACGCCCAAATAAAAAACATCAAAGGCCTAATTCTTGGCGAGGTTTTTTTTATATATGCAGCAATCATCTTATATATCCCAGATCCTTGACTACTACTAATTGAATGGTTACGACTTTTGGGATTGATCACATGACTTGTGAAAACCGATAATTCTGATCGTGAATTAAAAAGAGTTAATTAAGATGAGTCACAAAATTCTCTATGTCTGATTTTTGTTTTCTTTTTCCTTATTTAGGCCTCAACGCAGGGTCTGCCCAGGTCAGTGCCTACCTAAGCACCTTTATTCTTGGTGTTCTTGGGAGCCTGGCCCTCTCAGCATAAATGGAACCGCGCCTGCTGCTTGCTTAGCTGTTGCTTACTGGAATCTTTTGAAATTTTTTTAACCTGAATAATAGCTGTAAACTTGCCCCAAGTGAGAGACCAAATGTGATTGTTTATGAGCTGGGTTTGTGTAAATCATTCAAAACCTGTTTTCACGTCAAAAACTACTTGCAAGGCCTACATATTTTTCTGGAATACTAGTAAAGCTCAAAACAGGAAAAACTATTTATTTTTCAGACAAAACATCTACATATTTAAGAGAAAACTGATACATGACAAATTTCGCAAGTTTCTGTTTGAAAATATTTTACACTGTTAACTGAGATTGTTACACTGGTTGTAAACAAGTAATATAACAAGTTTTCATTTTCCTGGCTGTTAAATAAACACGCTTTGCTTTGCTGTACAAATATGTTTCTGTCTCTCAATTCTCTGTTTGATTTTTAGCTTAATCAGTTTTATGGGTTTTTTTTTCAATTACTTGTTTTGATATTTCAATTATCTGTTTAATTGTTAAGTTTAATGATAATTTTATTCTTTCCAGATTTAGATGCGTTTTTGTCGCCTTTCTCTACGTCGCTAAGATGTTCTCGAAATCGGTCGCCTAGTCGTCTACCTGTTTCGCCGATATATAACTTTTTGCAAAGGGTGCAAGTTATACAGTAGATGACATTGGCTGAGGTACAGGTTAAATGATCAGTGATCTTAATGGATCGCTTGGGTCCCGACAATTTTTCAACGTTGCAAATGAAAGGACATGTTTTGCATCGTGCGCGTGCACATTTAAAAGTACCAGGTTGTTCACTCGTTTGAAAAGCACTTCTGATTAAAAAGTTACCTATGTTTTTGTCGCGTTTGAATGAAATTAATGGCGGTTGCGAAAAGATTCTGCCAGTATCGGGATCATTTTGAAGTAATTTAAAGTTTTTTAGAATGATGGATTTAACTGCGTGGTTGTGCGGGTGAAATGTGAGAGTGAATGGAATTCTATTGTTATTCTCCTTCCGAGACGTTTGTAGTGCTGACTGCCGATCAATTTGTTGGCCGCGATGATGGCCTGCTTCAACAACAGAGGCAGGATAGCCACGTTTGTCGAAAAACTGCACATTTCCTCTGATTTTAAGGAAAAATCAGTCTTCACTACAAAGGCGACGAAGTCTAAGAAATTGAGAATAAGGTATGGAATTCTTGACATGTGATGGATGTGAAGATGAATACAACAAATAACTATGGGAATCTGTGGGTTTGTAGTGCACACTGGTGCATAAACCGTTGCCTTCGACAAAAACCTTAATATCTAGAAATGCTAAACAAGGATCGGAAATTTCCCAGGTATATTTAAGAGCCGGATGAAACGAATTAACAGCATTTATAAATTGAGTTCCTCTCTGGTGGAGGAAGTGGCGCCGACACAGTCGTCAATGTAGCGACGGTAGAGGTCAGGTTTGGGGCCGTTGTATTGATTGAAAAATTGGTGTTCAATGTAGCCTACGAAAAGATTGGCGTAGCTGGGTCCCATTTTGGTACCCATGGCCACACCATTGATTTGTTTATAATAACTGTCGGCGAATGAAAAACAGTTTAGTGTTAAAACTAGTTCAGCCACGCGGAGCAGTGTTTCCGAGCTTGGTTCCTTAACAGTACGTAAATCAAAACAATGTTTGAGGGCTAGAAGACCTTCGCCATTAGGGATGACGGTGTAAAGAGATGTAATCGCCCAGGAAATTGAAATCGCGAAAAATTTGGAGTGCGTGTTGACTGTCTTCAACATATGACGGTAAAGATCTGACGATAGGTGCCATAATTTTGTCCAAATAGCTAGAAATGAGTTCGGTAGGGCAACTACATGCAGAGACAATAGGTCGGCCTGGGTTGTTAGGTTTGTGAATTTTAGGTAAAAAGTAAATACATGAAGTTCTAGGAGTTGTGATGATGAGATTAGTAGCAGTAGCCGGAAATTCTTGTTTGACTATAAGATCATTAATAGTGCTCTTGACAATTTGTTGGTTAGTGGAAGTGAGACCTTTTTCGACTTAAGCATAAAAGGAGGTGTCAGAATGACGCAGAATTTTAGAACATTTATTCAGTAACCTGACTTCCGGCGGAGTTTCAAAGCAGGGTCATTTCAACCTAGAGATTTTGAGGTTGAGTAAGGTCCAGCGAAAAAGTGCCAGGTTAAGGCTTACATAGCAACTTAAATAGTCAGCAAAGCAATACTTTTTTCGCGGTCCGATAAACAAGAGGAGTTCACGTGGAATAGACAACAAACTGAATGAAACATAGTGTAAAAATTGTCACCTTATCTGCAATGCCATTAGAGCCCGCTGATACTAAACCTAAATCCAATTTTCCTAAGTCAAGAAATGCTTTTTCCAAGGTACGATCAGCTAAGCTGAACACCGACGTAACAATATTAAGTGGCAGTCTCTCTAAAAGCGGTCCACTCGACTTCGAGACCAAAAATATTTTTCCCTCATTTTTTGTCAGTGAAAAGGGTTTGGCTCATATATAAAAGAGCAATTTATTATTTTCCAGTTTCTTTTTTCTTTTTGCTTTTTGGCCGGGCCGAGGTTGCCGACCGTGATCACAAAGGTAAAATTCATCGATTTTGTGAAGCGTGCTACGTCCCCTAAAATGCAGCTCGCAGAATTTCGTTTTCATACAAATTCTAAGGTACATCCATTACTTTGACTGACCAAATATGGAAACTTTTAGAAAAATTCTAAGCTCACCAGAGAGGCTGGAAGACACCCTACTCTGAGGCCTTTGTTCACCTACTAAAATTTAGCCAGGTTCGAGGAAGAAACTCTCAAAAGTTGGGTCTAAATGAAGGCTAATAAGCACATCACAGTAAATTTCTTACCTTAATAAACCGTTCCATAAGGTCAAACCGCTGGGTATCTCCTTGGATTGCACAAGACAACAGATTGAAATCTGCCGCAATCAGAGTATTTACACATTTCATTTGCATAACCCTTGCACTCGATGAAAATACGTCCTCTGCCGTTCAGGTCCGTTTGTTGACTTTCCAAGTAGTAGCAAAAAGTTTCTTTTAGTACTTGGATAAGCTGGAGATCCATTTTTGAGGTGCAGGCGATTTCTGGCTTTGTTATATGCTAATAGGGGTAGTGCCCTACCCTTTCCTTTTTTCCTGAAGGATCCAGCATTGTTGGCCATAAAACTAGCTTGTCTTTGATTTATCAGGCTGGTGAAACCAATAGTTAAGTGATGGGACATGTCGTCTTACCTTGCTCGAAGGAGGGTGCCCCGGGGGTACTCCCTAATATGGGCTATATATAGGTACGTGCAGCCCCCAAGGGTAAGGTTTTCAGCCGTTTTGGTCATAAATAGCGTATAATTATCAACTTCTTTCAGCAGTAGGGCCTCTTGTTTCTAAGCGATCAGCTAAAAACCATGGGATTCAATGTCACGATGCTCAAGGACACGTGCTATCATTTTGAAATTTCGAACAAATTTGGGCATGGTGAAATAATGTTCATGTTATAAATTGATTCAGTGGCTCGTCATCATCAGCGCAGCTTTGACAATTAACGGTATAACTGTCGCAAGGTTTTAAATTTCTGTTGAAAAAAAAAACGGGGTGTGGTATTGGCTGAACTACAGGCAAAAGGATTTAATTGCTTTTTTGGATTGATTGCTGTTAGGGTAAACAGTCCTGTCTAGTGTTTGTTGTGAATATAAGTCTGTATTAACACTACTTTTAATTCAGCTATGATAGTGCTCACGAAATATCAAAGATGTGTTCTTCTTTCGGCTATTATGATTTTTGCAGACATCGTTAGGATAAGATTGACTCTGAGGTTAAGAATTTCTATGCCAGATGGTCTGGATGCGATATATATTTTAACGATAACTGCAGAAATCCTATCGCGCTCATTGGCTAATTTTCATTAGCCCGATTTATACTAGAGACGTATCATCCGTCTAGGACGAGCTTGGGGAAAGAACGGTAGCTCGTCTGATAACACGTCTGTGTATAAATACGGGCAAGCAGACGGATCATCCATCCAGACCACAGGGAGCCCTCACAACCGTTTAGAATATGAACAAAAGATCAATTTACCTTTATCGCGCGAGTTTTGTGTTTTGTGGCCACCATTTTGAATTTTTAATACCCGTGCGCGGTAAATTGTGCGGTCTTCTAGTGTGAGGTTTGGAACCGAGATTACGGAAATCGCTCGGAGCCTGCTCGGAGATCTAATAAAGTGACAAGGGATGAAACTTAAATCACAGCGTTTCGAATTTCGCATTAGTTCGATGGGAAATCTACTTCGCCATTTGCTGAAAATTACTCTGTGGGAAGAGGAAGCATTAAGCTAAATATATCTAAGTTCATTTAGCCCAGACATCCAGAAGGTCTGCGATATTTTGGCGTTATTTTTAACTACCCGCTTTCGCGCTATGTCTCTGCCAGTTGGGGGCCACGGAAGTCAGAAATACTACAAGTTGATTGACAGGTTTGAAGCGGAAGTCATAGTGTCGCTTGTTCTGATTGGTGAGGTTTAATACCGGAAGTTTGATAATTGCATTCCGGAAATAGAATACTGCCAAAGGCCAAGGCCAAGGCCAGATCTGATTCATGACGCCACAGTGGCGGGAAGATTTCGAAAACTTTTAATTTGGAAGAATTCTGGAATTTCACGACTGTTATGTTATAAGAAATTTCTTCCTCCGGACAACATAAGGTAGAATTATTTGCCGATGTCAATCAACTGTAAGGTAATGTTGAGATTTGAGACGGCGAGGTTTTCGTCAATTGGCGACTTTTTCGGTCCTGCGATTCAGATCAGCTTAAAAATTATGTTGTCGTTCGTTTGCCTCTAGCGGTTTGACTGACTTTGAAAACAAAGTGCTGGATGTCTTTTTCGCTGGCCACAATACCTTTATTACTGTGATCGCCGGTAGTGGGAAGTCCTTTCTCATAGAGCAAATTTCACAGTGTGCGACGAAAACGGTTTATGTAACAAGCACGACTGGACGCGCAGCGAAAGTTTTGAAAAATAAAGCCAAAACAATCCTTTCATTTGCGGGAATTGGTGACTGGCATGAACCTAAAGAGGTATGTTTTGTCTGGCTGGTTTTTTTCATTTCAGAAAAATATATCTTAAAATAAGTAGGTGCACGCTGCTGGTGTACATGAACGTAACAACATGGCAATGCACGAAATTCGTAATGATCACACAATTGCATACAATGTCATGCGGGTTGAAAGTCGCTAAACCATCAAAGCCTCTCTTTTTGCCATGCACATTTGGTGAAGAATTTTGTAACTCAAACATTTTCATTCAGCTTCTTGCTCTCGTGACTTTAACCGCCGAGGATGATGGATGCAAACGTTGATCGTGTAAAAGTGGCCGGTGGTTCCACTGCCCTTTAAATTTTCACAAATTAAGTTTGAAAAAAGATTAAGTATACACAAATGCATTCATTACAAGCGATAAATTTTATTCCATTTTTCCCTGGATTAACTAGTTTCGGCAGACTTTGGCCGTGTTTTCACGAGAGATGTCTCCTTGGTTTTGTTTTTACTTTACTGAAGTGAAGTTTCTAGTCGTCTAAACACAGTAATAGACCTCGGGAAAATGGCGGCAAAATCAAAAGTAAGCCAACCTAGGTTTGTCGACAGATAAACGCCTCATCAGGCATGGTTTAGCTCAGTAACCGACGGTATTAAACCGAGGAAAAACAGACGTTGTCGCGACATCTTGGCAGCAAGTGTTCACGTGTTTAGCGTGTAAGAGAAAGATTCCTTCTAATATAAGTAAGCTTCAAAACAACGGGCAAAGAGACTAAATTAACTCATGTTTACGCAAAAAAATCCTGGACTGCAGTTCCCCTTTCATCGTCAAGTACCGTAAGTGTTTCCTTTCTGTTGGAAGTTCACTAGCTCGTTAGCGGTCTACAGGCAGGCGCAACTAAAAGAAGACCTACCCCAGAGAGAGAGAGAGAGAGAGAGAGAGAGGAAATAAATAATAATCGCAGTCTATGGAGAAGAAATTAAATTGTCAGAGCGGCCGTGAACGGTTATACGTTTACGTAGCCCGCGCTTCGCGGCAGATGCCGTTTTTTTTGCGGGAAGAGGCTCGGCGAGATATCAAAATTCCTTGCCACCATTCATCCACAGAGCTTTACATTTAAGGAGGGTTTGGGTCGACATCACCGCCTGCAAATTGACAACGACCTGCGTTCGGCATTAGAGCCAGAAAATTTATAATTTTCCAGTAGTTTCTGTGCAACATTGCAGCACTTGCTTTCCGAAAAAACCTCAAACCGCCTGTTGTATGCGGCCTACTTTAGTTAATAAGTTCCGTGTAAACGGCGTCTCTAATAACTGTGATTTAGTTACGAAACTTCGGTAAGCAGTAACCTTAGTAAACCTCTCTCGTGAAAACACGGCATTTTTTCTGTGCAATTTGCTGTTACTGAAGTAAATCCGAACCATTCATAAATATTGTCAATAACCCCAATACTTCCGCTGAATCAACTAACAAGCCTGGGCTGTATTTTTTTCAAATTACACTTAAAAATAATTGATATTCATAAGTTAAGACCAGATTTTGTCCGATCACATTTTAAATGATTTCGCTGGAGCAATTTGAACGCTCGTCACGTACGAAATCCGCATTTTGACTTCCAGTCTCTTTTTCACATCTTACTTCCGTCCCCCCCCCCCCCCCCCAAACTGGCAGAGACATGCGACGAAAAAAGTGAGAAGTTTCATCCCTTGTCACTTAATTATTTTCCGTGAGCGATCGGATCCTCCGAGAATTTGCGAGTCCCAGCCTTCTAAGATCTCGGTTCTAGACCTCGCACTAGCAGACCGCGCAATTTACCGCGAGCGCGCGTATTAAAAATTCAAAATGGCCGCCACAAAACGCAAAACACGAGCGTTAAAGGTAGTTTGATCTTTTATTTATATTCTAAACGGATGTGAGAGCGCCCTGTGTCCAGACAAGATATCGCGATAGTCCGTCTTGTCAGACGAATCAAAGTGTATAACTCGTCAAGACTGATCCGTCGTTGTGTATAAATGCGGGAAGAAGACGAACTATCCACGAAAACTACACCTTGTAATAAGAAGCCAGTGACTTTTTCAATAAACTATAAACACGGTATAAACACGGGACGAGTCACACGACACACAGAGAGTTCGTCTCATAGTCCTTCATGTATTAATACTAGACGGATGATCCTTCACGACGGATGATCCGTCTTCAGTATAAATTGAGCCATTGTCAATAAGCGAAGAGACGCATGAAATTGTAATTTGTGCGACACGTCAAGGAGCGAGAGCGGACAACCTGACAATTTGTTATCGTAAAAAAACAATTTGACGTCAGTTTTTAATACGTCTGTCCTGTTATTGGCAAGGAATTTCCTTATAATATTGTCAAAGTAGTTGATCAATACCAGGAAAAACGCATGAAAACCTGACGTCAATTTGTTAAATAACACTTTTATATAATCAGTATAATGCCAATCGTGGTTTAGGACAATTATGTTCAAGGCCTACACCCTCTCTTGCACGAGTCCCGTACTGGTTAGAGTGCATGACCAATAACTTAGCCATTTTTTTCGCAAGCCGGAACAATAAAAGACAAACTAGTTTTATGGCCAGCAAGAATGGATCTCTCAGGAGGAAAAAAGGTAGGGTACTAGTCCTATAAAGAACAAAGCAATCTCAGCATCTGCTGAGTTTCTTGGCCTATCTTCATTTTATTCATGGGTCGACCATTGGGTTTTCTGTGAAAAACAAACGGCTGATAACGGGAAAGAAAAAAAGTGAATCTACTTCCTCTCCTGCATCGGCGACTCTTATATTTTTTTTGAGGAAAAGTAGGTAAAAATTGAAACGTTGCAATGATTGTCGTCGTTCGGTCATACTGACAGGATTACACTAGTCCAAACATTAAATCAATGGGTCGACTTTTCAATTTCAGAACTGAAATAAAACGAGATTTCTATCTATATATCGGCGCGCGCAGGGCAGGGGATCCTCCATAGCTGGTCATTGGTCACGTTACAACTTGTGTGACATTGTGACAAAGGCTAGTGTAGCATTCGTAGCATCAACGGATCCCCACGTTCATTTTAAAGCAGAAGTACAGACCAAACATGGTTCCATTCAAATGATGTAACAGAGAATTAACTCTGAAGTGTAAATTTTAGTGCTAATTTAACCCATGAATAACCCCTAGTAAAGGGAATCAGGGAACCACACGAGGTAAAGAAAAAATCTTTTGACCTCGGTGGGAATCGAACCCACGACCACCGGATTAGATCTACAGTTACTCTGCCGACTGAGCTACGAGATCGGACAGAGAAACTCAGGGTCGATTTAGATGGTAACTCGCGGCGAAGAGAAAGTAAGGGTACATTTGAATGTTGTGCCGCGTAGCACTATGAACACAAATGATGTAACAGAGAATTAACTCTGAAGTGTAAGTTAAATTAGCACTAAAATTTACACTTCAGAGTTAATTCTTTGTTACATCATTTGTGTTCATAGTGCTACGCGGCACAACATTCAAATGGTTCCATTCAAGCCTGTCGTGTTCATTCAGGTGCACTTGACGAACTCACCTCTCAGTGATCAACCGGTAAGTGTTCGTTGTTTTTGTTTTGAACATTATGGCACATACTTGACATAGTCGTCAAGTTCCTGGTACTCATTAGGCTAGTAGTAGTACAGGATTCAGTCGTCATGAAAACGGTAAATGAAAACTTACTACTTTCATCTTCTCCTAGCGTTCCGTCGATCTGCGGGAGAATGTACCAAAGGAACTTATCAGAACGACGGCTACGGTTAGTGACAGCCATTACTTTTGGAGTATATCGCAAGTCTTGAGAATTGATCAAATCAACTTTAACGCAACCTGCACCTCAAAAATGGATCTCCAGCTTACCCAAGTACAAAAAGAAACTTTTTGTCACTAGATGGAAAGTCAACAAACCGACCTGAACGGTAGAAAACGTATTTTCACCGAGTGCAAGGGTTATGCAAATGAACTTTGACACGAGCGATAGTTGTGTAAATACACTGATTGTGACAGATTTAATCTGTTGTCGCGTGTAATCCAAGGAGATACCCAGCGGTTTGACCTTATGGAACGGTTTATTAAGGTAAGAAATTTACTGTGATGTGCTTATTAGCCTTCATTTAGACTCAACTTTTGAGAGTTTCTTCCTCAAACCTGGCTAAATTTTAGTAGGTGAACAAAGGCCTCAGAGAAGGGTGTCTTCCAGCCTCCCTGGTGAGCTTAGAATTTTTCGAAAAGTTTCCTTAATTGGTCAGTCAAAGTAATGGATGTACCTTAGAATTTGTATGAAAACGAAATTCTGCGAGCTGCATTTTAGGGGACGTAGCACGCTTCACAAAATCGATGAATTTAACCTTTGTGATCACGGTCGGCAACCTCAGCTCGGCCAAAATTCAATTCTGGCTCGTAGCAAAGCAAAAATAAGAAACTGGAAAAAAATAAATTGCTCTTTTATATGTATGTGCCAAACCCTTTTCACTGACAAAAAGTGAGGGAAAATTATTTTTGGTCCCGAATTCAAGTGGACCGCTTTTAGGGAGACTGCCACTTAATCAGATTAATAATGCCTGGTACAGACTATTTTGGCGAAACCGCACCAAGGGCCTCTTCATATGAACCCAGTAACCGGGCTGGCTCGGTTACCTGGACGAATTCTGTGGTGTGTTCGTATGGGAAATTTCAGCCCGGTCGATCGGGATGAATTTAAGAAACACAACCAAAATGGTGGAACAAAAACTTGTATTGCTCGCGACTGTCATGGCTTTGCGGACTCTTGTAACTTTATTAATAAAGCTATTTTGCAAACTCCTGAAGTGGGAATACATACAAGACCAAAATTATGCCATTTTGGCTGCTACGTTGTGAGAGCGAAGCTATTTTGTCTAAAATGTTTCGTCCCGATCACTGGGCTGGAGTGTTCATATGGGAAAATTTTCATCCCGGTTACCGGGAGCGGGCCAAAGGAGGGGGGAGGTTGGGGTGGCAATTATGTCTACATCCACTTCTACACAAATCTCTAACCAGAAAACAAGTAAAAAAAGCCGACATCAGCCGTGAACAACACAGTAAGACATATTAGACATGGGAAGTTCTGAAACGTTAAACAAAAAATTAAGGTTTGCCGACCCGGTTTTCATAAGTTCAAAGTAAAATTGCAAGGTGAAAATGCACGGTGAGTGTTTGTTTCTGTAACTAAATCAAAGTAGGGTCCTGAAAAATCCTTAACCATATGTACAATTGTCATTAGAGGCAAGTTATGAGAATTTCAATTCTGATTTTTCTTTTTTTTTGACCATCATATGGAAAATGGAAAATCTCTGGGGAGATACTGTCAATCCATACTTTCCCTCAGACTGAAAAATCCAGAAAGTTACTTCTTCCATTGTCTAGTATTCTAATTTCAATGTAAGTTATGGTCAATTTAATCCTAATGTTACAACTGACTTATTACCACCTAATTCCAGCTCATAATGTTTCCTTCAGTATTACATGTTACAGACAAGTCGGCTCGTAAACCACATATGTACGCATTGCGGACCTATTTTTAAATTTTGTGTTTGTATTACTTTACACTATCGTCAGAGCTCAGGCAGTCCGAACTTGTTTACACATGAAACTCAATATAGTTGTTACAAGTGATGGAGATCTGAAATTCAATTCTAAGTGTTGCCAACAGTTCAAATGCCTTTCCTGGAAAATGGTTTGTCCAGTACAAGTCAGTAATTAAATAATTAAAAACAAACTTACCGCAGGATATAATCTACTCATGAGGGTCTAGATAGGGTGCGCAAATGTCAGTTGTTAGTTTAAATTTTTTGTATTTGTCAGTTGGCAGTTAAATTTTGGGCCAATTGTCAGTTGTCAGTTAAGTGGCTGTCAATAGTTAACTAAAGATCTTAAATGATTCAAATCTCCTCTAGTTAACGCTTTTTACAGAAAATACTTATATAATTAAACGTAAAATTCTAATTTCGCTATCTACTGTTCATCACTGTAGAAAGTAAGACTCAAGCAAACATCTCACTTTCTTGCAAGCAACTGCTAATGAAAATTAATGCTTTAATTTCAAAGCTGTCATATTCTGAGTTGGACTAGTATTCGCCTTGCTGTAAATGACTTTCACAGCCAACAGTTACAGATATGGAACAGTCGTCCACGAACGTGAGCTGAGTCGCAGATTTAGATACCAGGTGTTCTACTTCGGCCTCTCTCTCGAGGTCCACTTTCGGACAAACTGTACAAGGTTTGCGGTAGCGTCCCTGCTTTATCTTTCGTTGTTTCGTTGTGAACTGTTCTTTGTTTTACAGGCCACAAAATATCTCAACGAATTCTTTCATGATCATCTCAATCTCAGCACTGATCACTGCGAGTCTAAGAGGCTGCCTGAATCTCAGAATGCCGGGCTGAACGACTGAATAGTACGACTTTTTGTGCGTTAAATAGGTGCTCCCCCCCCCCTCCAATTTTGTCGGTCTCTTCAAAGACTCTTTGGGATGGTCCCGAAATCTTCGGAAATCGGGTTGAACCACAGGATGTTTCTTTGGCGGTTCTTGTTCTTTCGTGTGTGACACGACATTTAAGGAGTGCTACAGAAACCATATATATATATATATATATAGATATATATATATAAATACGTATATATACGTATGTATACGTTGTTGGCTCAAGGGATCTACTTATATATATATATTTAGTATAATTACTCAGGTGATTATAGAAATCCTCGCGCTCTCATTGGCCGAGAATGGCGTCATATTCCGCTATAATCACCTCCGCAGAGGTGATTATAGCCGCCTCGCGCTTTGTCAATGTGTCTGGAGAGGAAATTAATTTAATGAAAGAAAATGCCATTCGACGAATACAAAACACGCCACAAAGTTGGGAATGACACTCTTCAAAGGTAAAATGTGTAACTAAGAAACCATATAAATTCCCGTGAAAATTTTGCTTATGTCGACATGCATGAATAAATCAATGGTTTCACAACAAATCTTGACTGCTGTGATGACCTGTATGTTGTCGATAAGAATACAGTCCACGCTAAACCACATTCGATTTGTTTTTTACCACAACATTAAAGGGCTATCTGCTGCAAGCCTCCTTGACGGAAGTCCCCCTGGGTTTAGACGCACCACAGAGGCTTCCCTGCCGGCTATCGCCGGCAGGCAGGCGAAAAAGTTTTGCTGCAAAGTTGACAGGGTTTTCATAAATTCAGACATATATATATATATGAACAGTGAACAATCAGTGAACAGTGAACAATCAGATGTAGTTGTGGCCCGATAATGAATTGCACCTGCGTTGGAGTAGATTTCAATGAAAATGAGAAAAGCTAACCATTAAATCAAAAGGGCTAGTAGGTAAATATTATGCACTAAATAAATCAAGAGAGTTAAGGTTTCTCTTTATTATTCACATTCCTCGTGTGTGTGGCTCCAGGCATGTCAGGCCAACTCGCATGAACGTTTTCTTTAGGATTGTGATCAGCAGAGCTTTGTGATGGTGCGTAGCGTAGACTGCGAGCGGCCACTCTTTTCCTTAAAAACTGGAAAAAACGTAAAGTAAGCGTGCGAGGGAAAAGCTTCGATGCTGCGAGCCAGTAGTAACTGTTTCATGCCCGCGCTACTAGCGGTTAGCGATCGTGGCATCGTTGCTCGTACGCCACATTCACAGTCATGAGGTACGCTCTCGCGCTTACTTTTTTGCGTTCTTCCCAACGGGAGGGACTGCTCGCAGCCTAGATGATGACAATGGAATCTAAACTTAGCTAAACTTAATCCCTAATTCATGGGATGGTTTCATGGGAATCTGACATGCTACCCCCCGTCCCCCTCCCACTCCGCGTCTGTTTCGTGGATTAACTCTTTTTCAGGCGATAAGTCATTGGCTTTTAGCTAGCAAGTACTCTTTTAATCTCTTTGAACGTTAGTAAAAACGTGAGAGGACTGAGAGAGAGAATGGTTGTTTTCCGTTTGTTCAAAAAACTAAGATATTCAAATTTGAGAGTCTTCACCAGGAATAGAAGTATTTAGAGGAGAAAAATGGCAAAATGATAGCTCTTCAAATGTCACCTAAAATAAAGAGTTTGCATTGCTTGGGTAGACAAGCTTCAAAATTATAAAGGTTTGTATGGATATTTGAAAATTTTGCAAGGCTCCCATTTGGACAATGTTCCTCTGAAAACTCCTAAACTTGGCTGGCTATCTTTTCTTTTAGCAACATTTTAGTCAAAATGTTTAGATTTTTGAATTCGTACCAGTCCTCACACGTTCCTGTTGCACTTCACGTAGTCCTGCGCCTGCACTCAGCGGATTCTCCCTACTCAAGAGGGGCCGCGGAGCACTGAGAATGAGACATCAATTGGCCATTTTGAGCGAGTTTGGATTTAGCCATAATTTTTAAGCAGAGTTTTTACATTTGAAGCGATTTTCCTCTGAATTAGGTATCGGAAAAATTCGTGTAAACTTTAACGCAAGGACCACTTGTACAAACAGCAGCGGAGTGAAGCCGGATCTTGGTTAGATCAGTTTAAGTGGCATGCCTGTGAACTAGCTTGGTGTAGCTAAGTGCATGACCATTATAAACAAACATTTGACATTTTTTTTTACATTTGACATTGAAAAATAAACCATGAACTGTAAACACAAGAATACAAGTGAAGAATGATCATCGCAGTAAATTTTCCAATTTAAGCAACTGAAAAGAAGCCCGAAAAAAAATTAGGGCTTCAATGGGATTCGAACCCATGAAGTGAAATGATGTGAAATGATGTGAAGCATATATGAAATATTTCATATTTGAACTACGGCTATAGATGTAAGTGAAGAATGATCATCATAACTTGACCTTGCTCCCAATGTGTGGCTTCATAGCTCAGTTGGTAGAGCATCGCAGCGCTATCGTGGAGGTCATGGGTTCGAATGCCGTTGAAGCCCTGATTTTTTTTTTCGGGCTTCTTTCCAGTTGCTTAAATTGGAAAATTTACTGCGATGATCATTCTTCACTTGCATCTATAGCCGTAGTTCAAATATAATATATTTCATATATGCTTCACATCATAACACAAGAATAGTTAAGAGAATAAAAGGTCAACCATCTTATGATCGTTTTTTTCTAATTTTTCATTGTTGATAGCGATAGGCTTTAGGTTTGATTACAGTTCTACAGTGTAAGTAAGCGTGGTTTCCACTAGATTTTTTATTTGGTCAGCAGCAGACCTCTCAACCTCAAAACATGGAAAATCTGGAGACTGATGCAAAAAAATCTGGAGACTTCAGTAAAAATCTGGAGATTGATCGACCGGCAGACAAAACCAAGTAAACACAAGTTCTAATTAGGTTAAGGTGTTTTCTCCTGCTTATAATTTACTTAAAACGTGTGGACCTTAACAACACAGAAATTGATCGTCGGATAAATATTCATTAGGTTCATCGGCAACTTCCGCCATTTTGAAAACCGATTAAAATGTGAGAGACTGGTAATGATGACCTAATTTGGAACAAGTGCTATATAATAATTAATGTTTAAACAGGGTAACCCCTTCAGTCACATGACTGGTATCAACAGGGGCCCTGTATAACATTAAGTAAAAGAGAGTGAATATAAATTATAAATATAAATATACAAATAAATGGTCATATATATGGTCATAGACGACAGTTCGTCATGGACTCAACAGCTGGTAACGGTTTGTGAAGTTTAACTATGGATTCGCACAGGATTGGCGCAAGAAACTCGCCTAAGCATGCCAAAAATGAAATTATACAACAAAAAATTTATTCTGTCAGCTTGCGCCTCTATTTATCGTAATATTTATCTGTCTTGTCGTGAGACCGTGAGATTGAATTGAAAACCGTGTCTCACGACAAAATCGTGAGACTTGAGAGGTCTGCAGCAGACTGCAGACCAAAATGTAAAAATCAGTCTCCATAATGCAGACCTAGGGGAAATATTATACAGACTGCAGAGCATAGACTTTTTAACCGAATGACGTTACTATTTCCATCTTTTAGAGCTAACTTTAAACAGGGTAACCATTTAGGCTAACCTGAGTGATATCCAGGCTAACTGGAGTGATATTAGGAAGCTGAAGCACATGCAGTTTTGAGACGTGGAAGGCAACCAGAAGTGAGTTCTTTTCACTTTTAACTTGCCCTCACACAAACACACTCACATTACTAAATATTTTTTATCCATTAAGGATTAGTAGTAAAAATCTGGAAGAAAATACGGTCCTAGCACGCAAAATGTTCTCTTCCGGTTGCCTTCCACGTCTCAAAAAGCGCGCGTGCTTAAGCTCGTTATTGAGTCAAACCAGAGCATGATTCAGGCTGACTGGAGTGCAGTCGACTTTCGCTGAATGTATTACCACCAATTTCGTTGATATGCGATCCCCGAAGCAAAACTCTCACTACCATTTGGCGATTCGCTTCCAACAATCATGCGTTCCTTATAATAAAATGCTGTTATAGGAATGCCGGTCTTTTTTTTCTAAAATAATGCAGCCACGGTGTAGCCTGTTCGTTCAACATGGTTGCTTGTTATTCTTCAAGTTTACTTCTTTTTCACCAACCATTCATTTGTCTTGCTTTTCCCTTCTGGGATGGCTAGTTAACCATGGAGGTATTTCTTTACAAGTAGATTTTTGAAATTTTCTTTGCAAATGTCCTCCCCACTTGCATAAATCTTGCTATAATGCTCACACTAAACTCCTGCATGAGCAAAGCACCACTTGCCAAAGTAAACTTAAAGAGTAGCAAGCAACCATGCTCAATAAAGAGGCTACACAGTGGCTGCCATATGTTGAAAACAAGTGGGGCATCCCTACATGTATAACACCATTATATAAGGAATGCATGATTGACAGAAGAGAAATGCCAAATGCTCGGGAGAGTTTTAATGCAAGGCCTGCATATCAATAACATTGGTGATAAGATTGGCGCATGATACTATTATTATAACACAATACGTTACCAAGACTTCGTAGCAGCACGAAGTAAGATATCGCTTTGATGATCCATACGATGTTTTTGAAATTCATCTTTAATCAAGCCATGTTTCGGATGAAACATCATCCATCGTCAGTTTTGCAATGAGAAATAAACTGAAGTTGAGCAATAAATAACGGTAATAGGACTGAGTGGAGTCCAATTTGGTCTGTAATCATACGAGTGAGAACAAAATCGGACGACCGCGAAGCGGGAGTCTGATTTGTTCATCACGAGTATGATTACAGACCGAATTAGACGACACGAAGTCTTATTACCAATTAATCAAAAAAATTGCAATTTTCGAGAAAAGAATAGCCAAGTTATGAAAGAAGGGGAAAATTCGCATTAAAATACCTACAAAGGAGATGAAAAACCTCCTACAGGTAATTAGGTGCCAAAAACACAAAACAAGCGCGCGCCACACAGCGGTCAAATGAGTGCGCATGCTTAAGCCGCGCGCGCGCGCGTGGGAATGGATTGCAGGTTTCTTTTAGAAAATGATACAGAAATAATTTTCTAGCAGCCTCGATCGGCAGTCGAGCGAGACTAAACCACGCACAAACTTGCTCTTGGTAAGCCGAGAACCATTGCTTTATCTCGAATTTAACAAACCCAATAAACAAAATGTTTCCGAGATTAATTTATTTAAAAAATTCCACTTTTCCCGGTGTCATCAAAACATCACTTCTTAAAATCGGTAAAATAAAAATACATAACCTTGCTTTCCGATGCGAATGTTCCTGTCCGTTTCAGGGCACAGCAGCGAGCTAAGTATAGCTAACCACAGCTCACGGTCAACAGTATTGCAGCTAAAATGTGTCTCCGGCACTATATCAAGCTGACTTTGAGAATCACCAACCACGAAAATCTCCACCGTCATTTTCGCTCCTTTCATTCAAAACTCGATTCAAATGGCCGTAGGTCGACAGCAACCACAAGTTTTCCGAGGGTATTCTTTCAACTCCTGTAATTTTCAAGGCAACGTCCAAGCTTTTCGGCTCACAGGGCTACTCCGATGACAAAAACTCACTTGATTTTCCAGCATTTTCTTCAAGATTTGTAGATTCTGCTTTCGCTGTAAGTTTTCATTCCACGAGAAGCGACGCTCGAGTCAGGCTTGACAGTGGCGTGATTTTTCTCGACCAATCACAATTCTTTGGTGCGCATAGCAACCAATGAAACTGCTTCATTTTGAATGTATAGATCACCTCAAATGGCTTTGTTTCGTGCAAAGGCGGGACAAAGGCGGGGCAAAAGGCCGGCTTTCGCGTTATGTTGAATTATTTTGAAACAAAAAAGGCTTTTCGTTATCATATAAAACAAATAGATTCCAAGTTGCCGTGCGTCTGATTCAGTAATAGATCACAGAAGACGTCAAAAATGTGCTTTAGTTATATTATAAGTAATGATAATAGGACTGAGTGGAGACCAATTCGGTCTGTAATCATACGAGTGATAACAAAATAGGACGACCGTGAAGCGGGAGTCTGATTTGTTCATAACGAGTATGATTACAGACCGAATTAGACGACACGAAGTGTTATTACCAATTAATCATAAAAATTGCAATTTTCGAGAACAGAATAGCCAAGTTATGAAGGAAGGGGGGAAATTCGCATTAAAATACCTACAAAAGAGATGAAAAACCTCCTACAGGTAATTAGGTGCCAAAAACACAAAACAAGCGCGCGCCACACAGCGGTCAAATGAGTGCGCATGCTTAAGCCGCGCGCGCGCGCGTGGGAATGGATTGCACCATTTCCATAGAAACAAGCAAGCGCCAAAATGGTGGCAGCTTTAAATTTCAAGGTATGTGTTTCATTTCGCAAGGATAAGCCGAAAACAAAACAGCTAAGGTTTTTACCTTAAACACGGCTCTAAAAGGGGCGTCTCTTTTATATATCTTTTTCAAGAAAGAAACAACAATAGTGAATTTTCTTGTCGAATTTACGAGTTCGTAGTGAAACATGAAGACTTGTGTTTTTATCGCGATAGTTGTCGTTGGTCTCTCTGGGGGCAGATTTTCGGATGAGAAAGACTGTTGCCTTAGCAGTAAAACTCGGGAAAAGAACGTTTGTAGGGGCAGAATGATTGAACTTAGTACTGAGATGGCTCGAGTGGCAGAGGTTGACCCTGGAAATTTTGTGAGATAAAGAGGGAAAGTGACCGGAAGTGCTTAAATCACGCGCGTGTTCACGGGAGTGCCCAGTCGCTTGACCGCTGTGAAAGCTGGCGCACACACGCACACACGTCATTACAACTTTGAATGTGATTGGTTGACTTAAACTACAATTTCGAATGTGATTGGCCTATTGAACTGTCCGATAACAAACTGTCAAATAACAAAGTGTCCAATAACAAACTGTCCGATAACAACTTGGCAAGTGAATTAGTGGAAAAATAGGAGTTTTTTAAACCAATCCCAAACGAGGAAATTGTAATTCTAATGATTAATAGTGTAACAAAGTGAGATATAACATGAATAATTAAGGATGAAGGCGAGAACCGAATAAAAACACACAACCACAAAACAAAAAGAACACCAAACTATTTAAACTAAGAAAAGAAACTAATTAGTATGAAAGGGATAAATTAAAATGTTTGACTTGGGAATTTAAAGATGGCTGCTCCCAAAGGATATGCATGGCTTTTTAAATTTTTAACTGGAAACGTGTGGAAGCAGAGTCGAGGATTTTAAAACAGTCTTCTGAATAAAGGGAGCGACAATTTTCAGAACCTCTCAAGTGCTTAAAGATGTGGGAATGTTTGTCAGAGGCGAGATGTTCACGGATGCGAGTGGCGAAGTGTCTATTGGTTTCACCAGTATAACAGGCATTACAGCCTGCACAAGAAAACTTATAAATGACTCGCGATCGTAAACTCGCAGGGATATGATCCTTCGCCCCAAACCAAGTCCTGATTTTAAACGAGGTGAACACCAACTTAATTTCCAGGTCGCTGCAAAATGCGTTGACTAATTTCTTAATTCTGCGTTGTGTTATGATAGAAAAGGGACCGATGTACAGTAATTTAAAATACAAACAATTGTCCTTCCTAGTTTCACTCTGAAAGGAATCGGAGGTAAAGTAATTGTTGAGAAATTTTCTAACAACATTCTCGATAACGCTAGAAGAAAACAAATTCTTCCTTAACGTTTTGGTAAGGTTGCTTATATCCAAGTGAAAACCAGTCCAAGTATTATTAATTTTAAATACTCGGTCAACCAGAATGCGTACTTGTCCTAATTTGTAACTAAAAGGTACAAAGCTGTAATAATTAGTGAGAAGACCGGTGTAGGTCTTCTTGTGGAAAAGCGAGGTAATAATGCCCTCATTGCTATTGTTATCTAAAAGCACATCTAAGAAGGGGAGCTTGTGGTTTTCTTCCTTCTCCATAGTAAACTTGATGTTAGTGTGTGTTGCTTGAATAAAACAATAACAACCTTCAATCAATCTGTAATCATTGCAGGATTTGTTTCTAGAATCTACTTCATTTTTTGGACTGCTAATTTTTGTACTTTGGCCAGTGCACAATATTGTTTAGTGCCTTAAAAGGCGAGTCACTGCTATCACATTGTACAATTGAAGTGCATGTTACAGTTATACCTATGCAGTTATTGGAGAACCTTACAGACAAAATCACAAAACCGTCAACACCTACAACATGTCTGGAATGTTTATTGTGTCGTAGGTACCGTAACTAATCATGGGCAAGTTCTTCAACCACAGAAACCACAGAAACATGAGTTCCCTTCAGTCACGGAACAACTTTGTTTTATTTCAAAAGGTCTCAAAATAAATCCTCTATTTCGGTCGTACAAGACATTAGATACAGCTGTTATTGCTATTGCTGTAATTGATCAAGGCTATTTAAACACTAGCAAATAACATCTGAGATATTTTTAACATGAGAAAACTATTTCCCCATAACCATTGTGCTGAGCCGACGCAAGTGGTGGCTACCATTTATAGCCGTGTCAAATTAATTGTCGCTTCACACAAGTAACTGTTTGAGTCGGCGGGATTCTTGTTTTCCAAAATCCCAAATCCTAAATACTGGTTGTGGCTCCTGATACAAAAGAATACAAATTTAGCAGTTATTTAGACTTTCAGTAATACTTTAAGAAGAGGGTGTATCTTGGAACAAAGCGAAAGACAAAACTATACAATTGATCATGCATCTATAGTTCTGTGACCGATGCAGTGCATCCATTTTCTGTGGTTTCTGTGGTTTCTGTGGCTGAAGATCTCACTTGTGATTGGTTAAATACACAAACATTAAGGCCATATTTAAGCTGTTCTCGGTTTTGTGAGTTTGACTGCAATTTAGTATTTCTTTGCAAAATATTATTGTTTCCTGTGCTTTAAGGATACATTACTGGGAACCTTTGCTTGAACCCCTAACAAGTAAGCTTCTCTATTTTAAGGCATGCATCTATTGATCACATGCGCCTTAGACTAACTTTTTTCTGTTGTGTAAGAGAATATTTGTTTAAAATTAACCGTTGTGCAACGCCTTTTTGCGAGTGTGGTCTTTACTCTGAATCGGTGAAACAGTTCTTTTTCTTTTGCCCCAGGTAGGCCGCTCAGTGTAATCTTCTCCTTACCTCTGCTGTTAGTATTCTTGGTAAATTGAGCAGTGATTCTAGGAAAATTAACTTTTTATTGTACGGCGTTAAATCTGTAAATTTTTGATATTAACTGTGCTCTAGTTTGTAAAGTCTAGAGTTTTATAATTAGTACTAATCGCATTTCAATGGCCACTGTTTGAGTGTTAAATTAATACATTTCTAACGTGATGTGCATGTAACTTCAAATTAGTACAATTTGCTTCGCACTGGCTACGGTCTGTTGTTAAATCAATACATGTCTAGTTATGTAAATTTCTTTGCTGTAACTGTGTTCTTTGTGTCTGTCTGTTTTGTTGTAAGCCTGATTAGTGGGTATTATATTATTGTGAGCCCCCTTAAGGATAAGACTAGGTGCTTTGGGGGAAACAATGGTTAATATGTTTAATAAAAAAGTATGCTGTTTTTACCATTTCTGTGTAGTTTTGACTTGCACAAGTCATAGTCAGAAAGTACAGTGTACAACATACTGTAAAAAATTTTGTTCACTCGCATCACTCCTTTACTCTTGACAAGCAAGCTTAAAATTCATTTAAAAGTCATTTAGTCTTTTCCATTTAAATCTCTTTTTTTTGTAATTTTCAGGGTAGTAATTATTTTAGACATTCCAAATCATCACCTATTATCTTTAGGATATTCACATACTGTAAACTGGAAGAAGTTATATTCTTGCCAAAAAAATAATTGGCTCCCTCTTTCTGAATTTTCTGTATCCACCTCTTGATTTGATCGTTGACAAAAGAGCATGCATTTTCAATGTTAGTAATGGAAACTTTTATTATGTAACAGAACTGTCTTTAGTGTTTGGTGACATTCTTGTTCTTTGCTATCTCCTTAAGCAAAAAGACAGCATTTTAACAATTAATCGTTATATCATCTTTTTTTACTCATAGTTATAGTCCTAAATCTCTACTTTATCTCTTCCAAAAATATCAAAAGTTAATAGTATACCCTTGTGTAAGGTTGGATATTTTTGTATGTAACTCGAAGATACAACTACTGCTCTTCACTCCTGCTGGGATGGTTTGCATCATCTCCTAAAGTAAGTTTAAGCATGTTATGAAGAAATGAAAAAAAAATTTGGGGGGGGCCTCTTGGCAAGCTGTACATGTACCGTAACTACGATGTAGTTGCCTAAAAGCCATTCGTGCTAGCTCCCGAAAAATTTCATTTCTCACAGTACTTCTGCAATTTGAATTTCCAAAACATTTTCCAAGAAACTGCTAGGCTTTATGCTATTCAAACACAACCTTTTTTGAAAGCTAACAAGTTCAGAAGACAAAAGTTATTTTCTTGAGTCCCTTGGCTGATAAGCCGTACAGGCAATACATACTAAATATTAAATAATTAGTCTATTTAGTGAATTTCTAGGTTCTAATTAGTTTGAAATAAAATAGTTAATGAGACCTTCATGGTAAAAATACATTCAATCTAGGTCTCAATCTTACCCAATCTGACCTAAAAAGGACTTCCTTTCTCTGCTGAGGCAATGTAATCCATAATTGCAATAGGCCTATTAGGAAACCTATTTCAAATATTATCCTAGCAACTTTTTTCATGAAATACATTATGATGACACTTCAAGTCTGAACTGAAGAAAAGAGTAACATTTTGCAGGGTCTATAAAAGCTGATTGCATTCCATCAGGTGGCTTCGCTTCTCTTCTCGAAGTGTTGAATGAATGTGTTGAATGCCCTGGTCCAAATATAGACATCTTGAACTTCCCTTTAGGTCTTAAAACTGTTTGCGGTCCAGTTAGTAGCTTTATTGTCCTTAGTCTATATTGAATGTGCTGGAACTATTTATAGACAAATTGAGATGTCTAGTGGCAAACATGCATGTTTGCATCTTGGCAGACATGCATGTCTGTCTGTCTGGCAGGCTGTCTGGCTGTCATTAAGGGCCGTAACCTGTAGCACCTGTTACAGCTGTGAATGATTGATCTTCTCTAGATGCTATGGGTGAAATTGCCTGATAACATTATAATGACTATAATTCACCCATAAAGTACAAACAACTATGACTATGTATGACTTACCATTAATGTAAATTTTCTAGATGTAGGGCCACCTTTCAGTACAAATACAGAGTGTGCTGTAATAAAGTTATGATTACGATTATGATTATGACTATGACTATGACTACGACTATGACTATGATTATGATTATGATTATGATTATGATTATGATTATGAATAATTTGCCATGAGTGTGGAGAATAAGGCTACAGGTGACTGATACCTTAGTGACAGCCCTACACATTCCCAAGGTTCCTGTTGAGGCCCGCGCTCAACACATTGAGTTTTCTGTCAGCGGTCTTGCCTCGCGTTACATCCGGGAGCCCAATCTCTTTGAGTGCTGTAACACGCTTCGGTGCCAACGATTGCACACGTTTTTGAAAGCTTTTCTCCGCGAATTTTACCTAATTTTGTCCCCTTGGACCTGTTTTCAGTACTAGGTAAGCACAGTTTTCGTTGCATGAGATTTAGCATTGTTAATTTTGTCTGTATTTATTTATGAGAATCATCGGGTTTCGCAGCCTGTCTTGTGCGGTAATTATGTAATTCTAGTGATCATGTATTTGTTTTCAGAATAAAACGGAGTTATACGGATCCTAGGGACATCTCCTTTCCGTCTGATACTTCGTCATGTTCATACCGACACGTTTTTTTTCTGCGGGATAGGTTCGCCTTCGAACCCTATTCATGGTTTTATTCTAGTAACTTCGCCGATTCACCTGAAATCTGAAGCTTCACTGGGGAATTGCACGGGGCTTCGCTGAGCGCTTCGCTACCTAATTCCTTCGTCGAATTTGTGTACTCCAGGATTTCAGTGGATGTGAAACAAATACAGCCTACATTGCTATCGCTTGTTTATCTATTTTATTCCTCGATGAACTGATAGTTCTTTCGCGTGTCAAATTCAAGTCAATATGGCGGACAAAGGCTTAGTGGGTCGTGTAACCCGAGCATCGGCTCTGCTGGACCCAGATGATGTTACGCGAGGAAGAGCGATCTCTTTAAAACATTCACGCTCCGGACATCTTGGCGACCTCACTACTTTTCGAAGGCAAATTGGAGCATTATTAACAAACCCTGCCAACATCACGTTAGCGAGGGATAAACTAGATCGCTATGAAACTCTTTGGAAGGGTTTTGTGGACTCGCACAACAAATTAATGGAAGCAGCCAGTGATGAAGAAAGGGCACAAGCTTCAGAGCAATACAATGATCTATCGCGGCAAATGATTCGCCTCTCTGCAACTGTGGAGGAATTGTTTTGCAAAGCCGCCGCTAAACTTAACGACCGAGTGATGCAAGATTTACAGAAAATCTCACCTGATATATACAGCTCCAAAGGTCCACGCTCGCGCTCGTCAAGCCGCTCTAAAACTTCTTCAGGGTCCCGAGCACGAGCACGGAGAGTGGATGCAGTAAAGGCTCGGCTTGCACTCGAGTTCACCGAGAAAGAGAAGCAACGTAAAATTGAAGTCGAAATGAAAAAGCTGGAGTTGGAAAGGGAGCAGCGTGAGACTCCTAGGATCCAGGCAATTGAGGAGGAAGAGTTAAAGAGTGCAATTAGGTTGGAAGACCTGAAAGCTGAGGAGAAGAACAAGCTTGCAGAAGCTCGAAAGTCGGCTGCCCTTAGGGATCTAGAAGCCAGACTAGCTGAGGAATTAGAAGATTTCTCAGACGGTGACACAACATCAGAGCCTGATGGCGAAGCCCCTAGGGACCCGATGGGACAAGCAGCCCTTAGTTATGACCTGCTGCCACCGGCTAGCAGACCTGAGCCTGAAACAGATCCTGCTTCACTGAACCATAGTGCCACACCATCAACCAACATCTAAACTGCAGCACCTGTAAACCCGTCGATTACTGGTGCCAGCCTATTTACATCCACCCTCTCATCGTACTCGGTGACCCCAAGGTTCCTTGCCACGGAAGCTCCCTCTCGTGTTCGTGATCCTGTGAGTAGTGCTTTGTTAGCTCCGACCACTTATGACCAAGCACCACCTGTGGTGAATGTTCCCTTATTGCAAGGACCACCCTTCCCCTTGCCGCCGGTTAAATCAAGACTGCCATAGCCATCCTCCTCACCACTGCATGACAATGCCCTGGCTCCGGTCGCCTCGGCAATAGAAGATGTTTCAAAGGCACAACACAGGCTCACTTCCATTAAGATCTACCCCCGGAGCACCGGATGAGTTTCCCTTGTTTAAGCAGCGTTTTCAACAGGCCGTGATGTCTCTTGAGGACATAGATCACGAGAACAAGATGACCCGCCTGCTACAGTTTCTTGGTGGTGAAGCCAGAGAAGCGGTGTGCGGACTTGAGACTGCGACGGGAGGAATTTAGCAAGCAATCAAGATACTTGAGGAAAGATATGGCCGTCCGTGCATGATTGTCAATTCTGTAGTAAACAACCTTACCAAAGGGCCCCCCATTGCAGAGGGGGACAAAGCCGCCCTAAGGAAATTTGCTGATCAAGCTACGAGGGCCCTTGTAACTCTGAAATTGCTTGTCGGAAATCAATCAAGGAAACATTATCAGCATGACAGAGCGCCTACCAAAACATATGCAGAACAAGTTTGCCACTCTAGCCTTTGACCTGGAAGCGAAGGGCCAGAGCTTCACGACCTTAAGTGACTTTGTTGGCTTTGTTAATAGACAGGCTAACATTGCAAACCATCCAATTAATCAGAAGTCAACCAACAACAACTCCATCAAAAACAGAAGACTGACACCGCCATTTGAGAAGGCTGACCTGCCAAAGATTACAACGATGGCTACCATCGGAGATCGCAAGCCACCTCCCAAAAGCAAAAAGGACAAGTCAAACAACTGTCGTTGCTGTAGTCAAGCTCATCCTTTGTATCGGTGTGACGTGTTTAAGAGCAAGACACCTCAAGAAAGAGCGGCCTTAATTTCTGCAAAGAAACTTTGTCGGACTGCCACAAGGACCCAGAACATTCTGCAGACAACTGTCCCAGTTCTTTTACGTGCCGAGCTACGGGATGTGGTGCATTTCATCACTCACTTCTTCACCCAGTCAGTTCCATGTACGCATGTCCGAAGATGATCTCGCAGATGACCCATCCACGGCGGTCAACGACGTGACCGCTGCTACCTCGTGTACCACTACTGGAACTGAGGACTCAGATACTGTCCTTTTGCAGGTTGTACCTCTTCGAGTTATTGGTCACAATGGCATGGTTGTAAGCACTTATGCAATGCTGTACTCTGGATCCGAGATCACTCTGGTTGATCCTTCACTCGTCAGACTCCTGAGTCTCCGTGGCCAGCCTGATCGATTAGTCTTCTCAACATTGAGCAACCGTAATGAGCCCCAGGAAAGGGAAAGAGTCGACCTTGCAGTTGAATCCCTCATTGACAAGCAACCACGACGACTTCAGTTACAAAGGGTGTGGTCAGGGAATGAACTGCAAATTCCACTGCGACATCAATATATTATTGCCAATAAAGGAAGATGGCCGCATCTGCAGGATGTCCCCTTTCCAGAAGTTGACCGTCCAACGATATCGTTGATCATTGGGACCAACGTTCCAGAAGCCTCTATCCCTTTAGAGGTTTGCCATGAAAACCCAGAAGACCCCATTACTATTCGCTCCTGCCTTGGTTTCGCCGTCCTTGGAAGAACTGGAGATAGACTAAATAGACAGAACTATGACGTACACCACATTCATGCAGCAACTGACGACATTTCCCTCAATAATCAGGTTGAGTTTTTCTGGAAATCAGAGTCCCTTGGTACCAATCAACACTACAAGTCAATGTCGTTGGAACACAGGCGTGCAGAAAGGATAACCAGCGACACCATTGCTAAGGTGGATGGGCATTACTGAGTGGGTCTCCTCTGGAAACAAGCCGAACCCAAGCTTCCTTTCAATCGACAGATGGCTCAAATACGACTACGCCATCTCAAGCGTCGTCTGGAACGTGATGAACAGCTGCATGAGAAGTACCGTTCAGTCATCAATGAGTACATAGCCATGGGACATGCTCGCAAGCTCACCAGAGAAGAAGATGAAAAACAACGTGACGAGACATGGTACTTACCTCCCCATCCAGTTCTCAACCCGAACAAACCAGGCAAGCTTCGTGTTGTGTTCGATGCAGCGGCCAAATTCAGTGGAACATCCCTCAATGACCAGCTCTTGCAAGGTCCAGGCTACATAAATAACCTGACTGGTGTCCTCCTGCGTTTCCGACAGGAGGAAGTCACCCTTATAGCAGACATAGAAAAAATGTTGCACCAGGTAAGGGTGCCTCCCAAGGATTGCGACGCCCTCCGTTTCCTGTGGTGGCCGGAAGATCTCAACCGTAAACCAGAGGAGTACCAAATGAAATTGCATATATTTGGCGCTACTTCTTCTCCCTGCTGTTCGAACAAGGCCCTTAGACAAACAGCCAATGATAATGAAGAAAAGTACGGTAAACAGGCTGCAGAGACTGTCCGCCGTTACTTCTATGTAGATGATCTCCTCAAGTCCACTACCTCAATTGAAGAGGCCACGACCCTTGCTGATAAGCTGACTGGTATGCTGAAGGAAGGTGGTTTCCATCTTACTAAGTTCTTGAGCAATCGGAGAGAAGTTCTGCTGACGCTGCCATCTCAATCTCGAATTGGACAGGCCGCCAATCAACCGCACCTTAGGTCTTTACTGGGACGCTAAGCGAGACGTCTTCTACTTCAAAACAGTGTCAATCAACAAGCCACCCACCAAGCGTGGTGTTCTCTCCACTATCAGCACGCTATTCGACCCTTTAGGACTCCTATCACCCTTCGTTCTCCCAGTCAAGGTGTTAATTCAAGAGCTGTGGAAGGAGAAGGTCGAATGGGATGAGAAAATTCAAGACCATCACCTGCAGTTTTGGAAGCCGTGGACAAGTTCCTTACCTCCCATTGAGCTTATTCAAGTCCCCCGCTGTTACAGGAACCCGGAGATGCCAAACTACAGCACAGTTCAGCTTCATCTCTTCAGCGATGCCAGTGAGTATGCCTACTCAGCTGTAGCATACCTGAGACTGAACGACCATGGTGGCCGCGTTCAATGCGCCTTTATCCTTGGGAAATGCCGCAATGCCCCCCTGAAGAGACCAACCATACCGCGCCTGGAATTGATGGCAAGTCTTATGGGCGTTCGAATCAGCAGCTTGATTAGGGAAGAGCTGGAGATTGCCATCGATCACGTGACATTCTGAACAGACTCTGTAACCGTGCTCCAGCATATCAGAAATGAAACTAGAAGGTTTCACCGCTTTGTGGCCACCAGGCTGGAGGAAATTCACGAGCAGACAACACCACAACAATGGCGCCACGTTCCTGGAACACTGAACCCAGCCGATGACGGGTCTCGTGGATTACCTATTAAAGCCTTCCAACCTGGTTGTAGATGGTGGTGTGGTCCAGACTTCCTCCGGCAGACAGAAGATCGGTGGCCAGTTCGTGAAGTCGGACCCATCAAGGACGATGATAATGAGGTTATCCGCCCAAGAGTCAACCAGGACACCCTGGCAGTGATAAACGGTTCCTCCTTAGATAAGTTGCTCAAGAAGTTCTCTTCATGGCCCAAGCATGTCCGAAGTGTGTCTTGGCTTAAGCGCTTCGTTCTCTTCATAGAATCCAAACGCACCATTCGTGACATGGCCAACAAGATCAGCTTGTCGGAGATATATGCTGCCTCAAGAATCGTCATCAACATCGTCCAACGGCAGTATTTCCTAGAAGAGTTAGAAGCACTGAAGTCTGGGCGGCCGGTGAAAAACAACAGCAAATTGAGCTCACTCTGCCCAATCTTAATTGATGGTGCAGTCTGCATTGGAGGACGACTAAGTCATGCGCCTGTGTCTCCTCAAACCATCCACCCTCTGTTGATTCAAAGTGAGCACTCAATCGCAACGCTGCTGATCCGTCACCACCATGAGATCCTTGGACACGCAGGTCGAGAGCACGTCCTCTCAGTGTTGCGTAGAAGTTTTGGATCATCAACGCCCGTGTACTCACTCGCCGGATACTCCGAAGTTGCATACCCTGTCGCAAGAGGCACGAACGAGTCATGAACCAAATGATGGGGGACCTCCCGGAATCCAGACTTGTACCGCACGAGCCGCCAATCGCCTTTACCGGGCTGGATTTTTTTGGCCCCTTAAATGTGAAACGAGTACGGACCACTGAAAATGTGTACGGATGCATCTTCGTCTGCTTCACCTCAAGAGCAATACGCGTAGAGGATGTAGGATCATTGGAAACAGACGCCTTCATCCAAACACTGCGACGTTTTATCTGCATTCGTGGTGTTGCCAAAGAGATCTGGAGTGATAATGGCACTAACTTTGCTGGCATGGAGAGAGAAATGACACAAGCCATCCAACAATTAGACCAAGAGATGATTCAAAGGGCTCTACACGAGAAAGAAGTCGAGTGGCCCTGCCAGCCCTTCAAGAAGTGGCACTTCCAGGCGCCTACCGCTAGCCACATGTCTGGGGTATGGGAGCGCCTTATCAGAAGTGTCCGCAACACGATGAAAGCTGTCCTGGGCCATCCACATGCCCTTGTTACTAGGGAGACCATGAGGACCGTATTTGCTGAAGCAGTAGGCATCCTGAACAGCCGACCTCTGTGCCCAAGTAGTGATGACCCGAGTGATTGTGATCCCATCACCCCGAGCCATCTGCTCAGCAGCGTCAAGGGATGTCTTTGCCACCTGGGGACTTTCAAGAAGAGGACATACATTCCCGCAAACAGTGGCGCAGAGGCCAACTCCTCTCCAATCACTTTTGGAACAGATGGCTTCGCGAGTACTTACCCTTATTGCAAGAGCGCACGAAGTGGATCCTCAAGCGGCGCAACTTGGCAGTTAACGATCTCATTCTTGTAGTGACAGAGAAGCTTCCACGTGGTCACTGGCTGCTGGGTCGAGTATTGAAAGTCTTCCCTGGCCCGGATGGATTAGTCAGAGAGAGAAATGGACCAAGAACTCGACACTCTTACGTCCCATCTCCAAGTTGTGTCTTCTGGAGGAATCTAAGTAGCCTTGGCTGAGATCTATGAACATTGAACTATTTTCTAAAGAGCATTTAGTATGAACTTTAAATTGTTTTTTTTTTTTTTTTGTTTGTTTTCTTTTTCTAAAGCCCTTCAGTAGATTATTTGTTGAACGAATGCTTAAGTCAGCTTGTTCAAAGGGGGGCCATGTTGAGGCCCGCGCTCAACACATTGAGTTTTCTGTCAGCGGTCTTACCCCGCGTTACATCCGGGAGCCCAATCTCTTTGAGTGCTGTAATACGCTTCGGTGCCAACTATTGCACACGTTTTTGAAAGCTTTTCTCCGCGAATTTTACCTAATTTTGTCCCCTTGGACCTGTTTTCGGTACTAGGTAAGCACAGTTTTCGTTGCATGAGATTTAGCATTGTTAATTTTGTCTGTATTTATTTATGAGAATCATCGGGTTTCGCAGCCTGTCTTGTGCGATAATTATGTAGTTCTAGTGATCATGTGTTTGTTTTCAGAATAAAACGGAGTTATACGGATCCTTGGGACCTCTCCTTTCCGTCTGATACTTCGTCACGTTCATACCGACACGTTTTTCTTCTGCGGGATAGGTTCGCCTTCGAGCCCTATTCAGTTCCTCTTTTTGAAAAAAAAAAAACAGTCAGTAGATCTGATCTTAACCTTGCCCTTAGGTCATAAAAGGTATGCAATCTTGAGTGATATTATTGATAAGTAGTCTAGATCTAGAATAATGATATAGTTTAGAATCATTTTGTTGTTAAATATAGTGTCTTTAGCATTACCATATACCTCTTGAGGTGTCTTAAATCCATGCGATGTTTCCATTTGACATGTAAATAACAATAAATATTCTATTTGGATCTTTTTCCCAAAAGTGATTTCTGTACTATAACTCCAGATATTTTTGTAAACCTATTTAAAAGATGTTCTGTAACCTTTCACTGAAATCGACTTTGGCAAATAATTTGCAGATACCAGTACATTGTTTAAGCGCTTTGGGACTGGAACCTTACTAACAAATTTAATTGGCAAAACAATGAATAGACCTGTAGCTCTAAAGATGATTTGGATGCTCCCATTAGGGGGCATTTCATTTCAAAACTCTTGGTCTAGTTTAATAACTAGCTTTTTAAGCTTCAACTGGAGACAAGAGAAGACCTGACCTGAAAGCCTTAAAGTTATGTTAGAATGTTGTTGTTGTCTAGCAGAGCTCTATTGCATTGGCTACCACAAATCAGAGCCCCAAAACTATAGAAACAACCACATGCATACATTGAAATAGGAAACCAGACAACTCTTTTTTCATGGCCAACAAGGTTAGCAGCATGGATCGTGTACACGTGCGCCCAACGACGCCAAATCAGTGGCACATGATATGGCCGCCATACTCCACCTAAAGCCAAGGCAATTGCAGCCTTGTGTTAATCGTACATATGATATTGAAAATACATGTTATGGTCAGTTGACAGCTGGTAAAACAAGATATCCGCTGACAAGTATTATGTGACCATATCAGTGGCTCAGGTTAAAAGCTCATCAAAGTCACATTTTTTTTAAGTTGACCACTGACCAACTACTGGCTTTTGATTAACTAGTGAGCTCAAGTCAGGTTAACTTTCTAATCAGCGCCAGGTTTTTCAGAAGGTATACTTTCACTACTTTTATTCTACATAGTTTGAGATTGTTGAAACTCAAAACAGAAGTGCAAACAATATCAACAGAAAACCTCCCGGCAATGTTACAAAACTGGAAGAAAAATTTTCACTTATCCTGGAATTGCTTAACTGGGTTTTCAATTACCCGACCCAGGAGCTCCACTTTTAAGCTTGGCTAAACCTATATTTACAATACAATTACAATACAATTTATTAATCAATTCCCCCACAGGGGTTTTTCAGAATCAATTTACATGCAAAAATGAAAAGAAGGAATAAAATATATCTAGTTACAATCAAACATCGTTGTAGAGAAATTCGATAGTTGCATATCATAAATAACTATATATATAAAAATAAGAAATCATTTCCCCGCACTACCCATCTCTCCTCTCGCTCTCCTTTTCAACTGTGCAAGTGAGGACGAATTTCTAGTGGCAACAGAAAGCTTGTTCCAGGATTTTAGAGCCCTGTAGTAAAAATTACGTTGTGCTATAGATGTTCTACATAAAGGTAAACTAAAATGTTCCTTGAGCCTGGTGTTATGTGCGTGTGTATCGGACCGCTTATATAATTTAGAACTTAGGTAGTTTGGTGCTAAACCATTAATGCATTTGTATATCATAATTACATCACGCAAATTCAGGAGCTCTTCAATGGTGAGCCAGCCAAGTTCATTTAGGATAGGTGAAATATGATCAAATTTCTTAGTATTAGTCAAAATACGGGCAGCAAAATTTTGCAGAAGTTGTAGTTCGTGAACATTATCCTTTGAGGTCCCAGACCATACTGTAGAACAATAAAATAATTTATTAAAAACTAATGAATTCAAAATAGTGTTCAAAACCTCTCTAGAAAATAGGTGACGGAGTCTACTTTCTTGACATAAAATAGATAAAAGGGAAGAACTAAGTAATGTAACATGATCATTAAAGTTCAAATTCGAGTCTAATATAATTCCAAGGTCTTTAGCAGAAGCCACGGGTTTCAACTCTTGACCAACAAAAGGCACAGTAACATCAGGGAGCTGGGATAGAAGCTGTCTTGTTCCGAACAGCAGCAACTTGGTCTTATCAGGATTAACTAGTAAGTGGTTTGCACAGCACCACTCCGCCACACGTCTA
>JAEMPF020021129.1:105081-110238 GCA_022496165.2 Catalaphyllia jardinei | reverse complement strand
ATTAAAGAATGCTGTCAAACAGTAGTAAGAAATTTATAGGAAATCTCGATCTAACGGTTCCTATTCGGCAAAATAAAACTTTTGTTTAATTGCAATAAGTTATCGTCGAAGCTTACAAAAATTAACGGACATAATACACATTCAATGTGCTAGATTGACTTTAGCCCAGCTTTTTGACGTGAACTTTGCCGCACGTGAAGCGACATCGTCAAAGCGTATAATTTTGAAATTAAGACAAAAGTTACATGTGGATATGGCAACAGTAATTAAGCTTTTGAAACGTTGATATAAACACGAGAGGGGTTGGGAGACAGTTATGTAAACCCGAGACGAAGTCGAGGGTTTGAATATCAGATTATGCAAACACAGGAAAAAGTTTTCTATTGCTTTTATAAAATATTTCTCAAAACTAATACGACAAATTAAGGGAAATTTTGTTTGTTAACTTGTTGATCCAATAATATTTTCTCAATACACGCTCTAGACAATCATCTTTCCTACTAACCAATCAAAACGCACATCTGATAACGCACGAACCAATGAAAGTTCGCATTACAAAAGTCAAAATTTGTGCCAAATTCGCCAGTGAGCAAAGTAAGGAAAGAACTTCAAGATGAAATCACTGTGCTTGGTCGTTCTTGAAAGTAACGCGAACTTACAATTTTGCAGCCCGAGAAGATGATTGAGTAGTTGAATTGCTCATCGTGCCTTGTGAAGTTTTGCTGGTTTGGAATCATAGCACCCCCCCCCCCCCCCGTCCCTCCCCTCGGGCATATCATACATACATACATACATACAGACAGACAGACAGACAGACAGACAGACAGACAGACAGACAGACATACTAACATAATACATACATACATATATACATACATACATACTATATCACAAGTGTTTATTTTTGGCAGTTAAGTCAAAGGGCATTAAATCCATCATTCTGGTGAGCTGTCTGGTACATTTTTCCAAGTTTTGATAGTCATTTTTTGAACATTTGACAGTCAAAATACGGCAACTGATTGGCCCTGTAATTTGAACAGATTTCGCATTCGCAGTCTGTAGCACATAGTTCGCGTTTAATTTTATTGTACATCTTTTTCAAAAAACAGAATGTGATTTTGCGAATTTTATTGTAGTAATTAAATGCAAAAAATACTTTGAAAAACCGTACTGCTCATTTTGTTGCATAATATTTTGTTGTCTTCGCTCAGTAACATCGGGGCATGTAAAGCGCTGTTGTTCTTCGTTCTTTTGCTTTTTTTCCACGGGTCAGAGGAAAAGAGATGGTCAATCCCCAAATCCGGCAAAATTTTGAAAAGTTCTCTTCATTGGAATTCCTTAATATTTGTACTTGACAATAAAAAAAAAAAAAAATCATACAGCTTTAAAATTACAATTTTGAAGAAGTCGGTAAAAACTTTCATCCTGACAATGTGGTAGAAAACTGTCATTTTTATCCTACATAGATATTGTTAGTAGGGGACTTCAGATTCGAGTACGACATCGAGTACGAGAACGACTTTTCAGTTCTAGCTTGCAGGCTCCACATTATCACAACACAGACCCATCTTATCTCATGAGCTAACCTATCTACTGGACAGCAACAAGTAGAGCGAGGACTATGGAAACGTCATGTGTTTGAAATTCGAAACTCGCACCCGTACTCAATCTCGTACTCGTAGTCCAATCTGAAGGTCCCTACTATTATAAAGGTAACGCTATAGAAGTTTTTTTGTTCTGACAGGAGCATGCCAAATATAGGTCCTTTCATAAAACTTTAACTTCACTCTTAGGTTAGTGTTCTAATTTTTATATTTAGGAAAAGCTATGCCAGTTCAACACTACTGTGACAATCTTTCCCATGGTTTATTGGCTGCAAAGTGGAATATGCATACATTTTTTCGAGAATTAAATTTCCAAATGATTTAAACTTCATAACATCAAAAAAATACTGAGTTCCTAATAACAAGAACCTAGACGTAAACACAATGAGGAATACGAAATACGGAAAGCAATCTCGATATTTCGCTTTTTTTGCTGCAATCATATGTAAAAGTTGCAGCTTAGGGAGATTCAGTGTCTCAGAGCTTTAGATCTTGAACTGTAAAAGTCCAAAGGTTAACTTGGCTGAAAAATGCGCAGGTGCAATAATTGATTTTCATAGAATGGAACCGTTTTCGTGTCTTTCCGAACGTTCGATTTACAGTACTAGTATGTACTTCGCCCCAGGACTCCAGAAAAGTTTACATGCACCTGACAGAAGTTACGTATGCACTTCTGACCGAAACTTGAGCTTGTAAAACTCGTCTAAATCAGTAACTGGATTATTCATGAGACAGGCAGCTTTCTTTGCCATTGCTCCACTATTTAGCCGACCTTACTATCGACATAGGCCAACATAGGCCAACGCACATGGGCCCTGGGGCCGACAAGGCCGGGCAAGCGTACACAGTAAACAGTGTTTGTTGTGTTTAAGGTGTGAGAACTTTTGTTGCCCCCTTGGAATTTATTTTTCATTTTATGTTGTTGAGTTTTAGCTATGGCCCTGGGATCTTGCTATAATATTTTTGCTTCACTTGGTGATATTTCTACCGGACCATAAAGAGTACCATTTTGTGTAGTTTTGCGTTTCTGAATGGCCGCGGACTTGTATCACGAGATAGCAATTTTTTTTCCTCTTTAGCTGTTGTTTTTATGTCTTCAATTCCCCTTTAGTTCTGTCAGTTTACACGTTTTGTATTTTTTGTAATGTCCTTAGGATGTTTGGCCGCAAGTGTGACCTCGTTTTGAGATTTAATCGCTATCTTTATTTAAGATCACCACGGTTTTTATTTTGATCCAATTAGATTGTGTCTCCGGTCTTCATGACCACACGTGCCTTTGCACTACAACATTTTTATAGGTTAATTATTAGATTCAGTGCAGCCTCCATTTCTCCTATTTTTTGGCTTGAGCCGCCGACAGATATATTGTGCGCAAAACCCCGCATTTCTTGTATTTACTTAAATCAATTCCTAAATATTGAATTATGTAAATTGTATGAGGTTCTACTGTAAATTACAGCATTGTCCAAGAAAAATCTGTATCACATACGCATTCTTGGACCTGTTCTCCTGTCACAATTCTGAATAAGGGAGACAACAGCAAACATTAAAATTCATTTCGACGACTGAGTTTTCACCCTAGCCTTCATCACTGAATTGTAACCACCAACCAGCAACCGACAATTTATTGCCAAAAGTCAGAAAGCTATATTTTAAAATGTCAACTGTAAAGGTGAACCCTTATTGAAAGCCCCTCACAAGCTCGATTTTGTGCAACAAAACAATTCTGATCTTTCTTATCGCCGCCAGGGCACTTTTTGCCGTGTGCCAAGATAAATTATAAGATAGCCTTAGCGAAGCGTGCGTTCTGATTCGCTAATATGCACGATCCATTCGCCTGTGGGTTGTACGTTGTTTGTTTATTTGTATTTTATACTGGCAATTTTTTTTTGGGTGTCTCGAAAATAGAGACCTCGAAAACGCAGACCACAGACCACACACCTCTCAAACACAGACCTCGAAAACGCAGACTTCTAAAACTAAACGCAGATCCTGAAAAAGGTTAAAACATTGCGTGTGTACTAATTGAGAAGTTTCGTTTTTTTTTAGATTATTAGTAGAAAGAAAACTTAAAACAAGCCCAAAACTATCATCGGTACTGCTTCAAATTTATTGATAAATTGAACTTACCCGAAACTTCCAAGTTGCCAGACGCGGACGTTTCGGACTCCTTTCACTGTACGTGCAGCTTTCGTTTGCTGAACATCAAGTACAAAATAAGTTGGAATTTCATCAAGTGAGGTATTCGTACCCAATAGAAAATTAAGCAAAGATAGTAACGAAGAAATGTTTGCAAAGGAAAACGCTCACGGGTGACAGGGACACGATACATAGACCTGAAGTAACACAAGTATACAGGGATGAAGTTTAGCGAAGAAAAAAAAAAGTTTATTATCTAAAGGAGTCTTTGACTTATGTAAATTTTATAGGAGGGTTCTTAGGAATACCCTTGGTATTTCTGTACAAAAACACAGAACCTCGAGAAGACAAATTAACAGCAACACATAGTTTTGGACGAAACATATTTTTTTTTAGAAAATGCTGGCAACTGTGATCTTAACTACAGTATTTGTAGCTAGATGGTTGAGACAATGGCGACTAAATAATTAATGCAACGACTAAAAATTAGCCTTGTCCTCTTTTACAAACAATTTGGGTTAATGGGTTTTGTAAAATTTGGCAAAGGAACACGCGATATGTAAACATCAACCTGAAGTAGATTTTTCCATTGTTGATCCGGCCTCTCGGCAAAATGTTTGGATAACTCTCTTGATACATGGGTCATGAAGTTCTCAAAAGGGCACTGATTCTTAAATAATTATAAATTAATCTCATTTAATCAACATTTTCTTAACAAGTTTAACAAGTGCAAATTAAAGGTACTGTAATTCTGAATATTACAGTCATCAACAAGTATACACATACACCACGGCATAGAGTGATTGAACGGAGGGTCAGATAATAACCAATTTAATAAATTGCATTTTTTTGTCGTAAAATTAAACTTCATCTGCATCACTTGTGTGAATTCCAGTTGTTGTATTGCATGGCTGTCTCCCGCGAGCGTGTTCATTTGCCAACATTTCTTCGTTACTTCCACTGCTTAATTTTCTATTGGGTACGGATACCTTACTGTATGGAATTCCAACTAATTTTCTGCAAAGTAAAGCTTCACTTACAATCAAAGGAGAAGGGGGTCAGAAATCTGCAACGCGTGCGCCGTCTTTGAAATCTCCGTTAAGCTCAATTTTTTAAAATAAACTCGAAGCGGCCCCGGTGATACTGTTTTGAGCTCGTCTCTCCTCTTGAGTATAGAAAAAAACGAAGCTTCTCAAGAAGCACACAGACAGCGTTTTCAATGTCTGTGTTTTCAAGGAGTGCGTTTTTAAGGACTGCGGTCTGTGGTCCGCCTACTTTTTCGAGGTCGAGACAATTAATGTTCTTCGTTGAATTTACCCCTTTTTAAAAGGTAATTCATATTTATTTTCTTCTAAAATATGAATTTGAGCTCACGTTTTTGTCGCATCTTCACATTAGCGATTTGTTAAAGAAG
>JAEMPF020021129.1:47581-95081 GCA_022496165.2 Catalaphyllia jardinei | reverse complement strand
GCCACCTCATGCTACTCTCTTACGATTCTTTTGTGCGTAACAACTTTCCACGTGCATCCCATAGACCAATAGCTGCACGCTCTACGCTTACCACTTAACATAAATAGACGTCATTCCTTGAATAATGACTTATATTTATGCACGTGACTAAATATTGTGCAGTCATGAAAAATGTCTATATCATGCAAAACACTAGACAATGTAATATTCTAAACTCATCTACTGTACTCGGCTGTTCTTTAACATCCTCTTTACTATAACAAGTATTTCTTCTCCTTACAAGGTTTTCAGTTTTACGTCACATTCAATGGTATAATAAAGTTTCTTCTTTTAAAAATATCAAGTCATTTAAGCTCAATTTTCGATCTTAAAATACAAACTGAAATAAAAAGCTTCTAATATTAGAGGCACTTCTCATCTCTCGACTGGATTGACAAAAGAAACTAGAACTTACCTGGTGGGCAATTAAGACATGCGTCAACTCCTTCAGTTAAAAGATTTGTAAATGTTCCCAAGGGACATGGTGTAAATGCTCCTTTGGATTTGTGGAACCCTGAAGCCAAGAGAGCGTGCTCATATACTTTTTCAAGGGAGGGATCACGTTGTTTGATATAAATAGCTTCTTCATCGGAACTAACAGGACTCCTAGAAAAAATAAATAACTTTGCTCTTGTGGATTTAAAGAAACAAAAAGTGTTCTCCAGAATCAATAATGCATTAGTGTACAGATGCCTGTTGTAGCCAATTGTTAGGAAAACAGTAATTCCTGCAGAATTAAAAGAACGATAGTTTAATGAGCGAGATATTCTGTTAAATTAGCAATATTTCCGTACCACAGACAACGAAGTAACAACTACAACAAATGACAGTAAGCAGAGATTAATATCAGGAGCCCATGTTAACAACATTATAGATGGTTTTCAAGTGACGTCATAATTTTTTTCAAATCCAAAACTAAAGAACCACGGAATTGTTTACCCTCATAAAGTAGGTTAAGTGTAAAGTCTGCATTCGGGCCAAGTGGCCCATCAAGCCGGAGCTTATCCCGGTTTCTGTAGCATGAAGCCACTGGGAGTATTTCTCCTCCCCCTGGATGGGATGCTAGTCCACCGCAGGGTCACCCCCAGCATTATATTCGCCTCTACCTATTTATACACCTGGGTGGAGAGAGGCACTGTGAGAGTAAAGTGTCTTGCCCAACAACACAACACAATGTTCCCGACCAGGGCTCGAACCCGGAATCGAGCGCGCTAACCATGAGGCCACCGCGCCTCCCTTATCCTCATAATGGAATCTTAGTTTACATCAGCTCTACAGTGTGTTTGGTTTGAAAACCAGGTCAGTTTTAAGTGCAGAGTTATGGGAAAATCTGCACTTACCTAGTGTTTAGCTTTTACAGAAGTTTAAGTGTCATGGAAATAACTTTAGTAAATGTTTGTTGGTTTAGTTTAGATAGTCAGTCGCCTAGATAGCCAAACTCAGTTCCAGATGTTTACCCTATTTTCCTTCCGTCATGTTGGTAAGGCAAAAACTCTACCAATATGGCGCGACTCCATACTGGGCCCTGTAAAATTGCGCAAAACATTTCGACAATAACAGTTGCAAAATGTAATAAAACTGTCGAGTACAGAAGCTCCGCAGCCTTGTGTAGTTCTCTTTGCACTCAATTGTAAATGCGAGTACTGAAACCTCCTAGTTTGTTTTAATATCAAAGAAGGCATCTCCGTCAGTGTTGGAGGCGTTCCTTCGCTTTGATAAAATTAAAAATAAACCTGCTATGTCAAACTCATTTTACCTTGGAATGCTTTTTAGTAACCGATTATCAGCCATCTCAAGCCCTTCAACATTTTGACTTAAGCAGGCCACAGTTGGAGAAAGTTGCCAGTTATACTAATCCTGCCATTACTTGTACAACTTGATTTAAATGTACAGCGACAAATGAATAAAGGTGGTATTTTTTTAACTTAAGTAAAAGGCACATCTCAAACACATTACATACTAATGTGTGTTATAGTCCCAGGAGGGATATTCTAGATTTCAAGTGACAGTGATCAAACAGTTATTTTTTTGGGTTTGAAATTTTCGATTTATGGCTTTTTTCGGGAAGATAAATTTTCTAAAAAAGAATGTTACTGGAATAATCTTCATGCTATAAACAAAGCCCTAATGATTGCAAAATACTTCATAAAGTAACACAATTACTTATCTAATAATAATTTGTGGACAATTTTGCAGGATATTATGTTCGTATTGTTATACCTCCCAACTCAAATACGTTTCCTGATTGGAGGAGAACGTGTCACGTGCCATTGGTCAAAACTCAATGACGCCCTAGGGAAACAAAACTCAATGACGCCCTAGGGAAACAACATCTTGAACTTTGGACTCGCACGTGATCACGTTATGCAACTTGAAACCGCGGGAAATTTGTGTACCGGTCGGCCTGATGTAATAAACCATTGAAGTAGGACGTTTCTTATTAAAGGCGGCATTCATTATTCAAGAAAAGGAATTTATAGTCGCAAAAACATATCATGCAGATCAACAAAAGGGAAAATATGAACGTTTTGTGTCTCAAAGCTTGTGGTTTGGCGCCAAAAATGGATTGCCCACGTTCGTCAACTCGCTCGTCGATCGTGGTCGCCAGGTAGGAAAGTGTTTGTGTAATTTACAACAAAATATGCTGATCCTAATCAAATCAAACTAAAGATGCTGAGTTAAGCGTTAGAAGAGGCCAAAGCAACTTTAGTATTGTCTATTTTTTTTGTAAGCTGTGATTTTTCGATAGAACAGGTTGGTTTTGGCAGCCGCTCAATTTTGCGAGCGCAGCCAGTGTATGCAATGGCCTTAAGCAAATAATTTTTTTCGGAGCTTTTTCTATTTTTGAGTCGGGAGGTATAACAAAACACTTAATGACTGGCCCCTCGGGAAACAGTGAGTTTTATTTCCCCTCGACCTCAATGTTCCCCAGAGGCAAAGCCGAGGGAAACATTGAGGTCGAGGGGAAATAAAACTCACTGTTTCCCGAGGGGCCAGTCATTAAGTGCTTAATGTTCTTTCCCAGGGTGAAGTGTTTAAAGCTGTCATTCGTAATAATGTTATTGCTTGTCATAGGATACAGCTATTTCAATTAGGGTTGTCGGATAAGAGTTTCAAGCTTAATTAAATTCAAGACCGAAAGGTAATATGGGTAAATCTTAATTTATTTTCGCAAGAGCGACAGCTAGGATGGAAGAAACACTGTAAACATTTGCATGCGTGTTTTAAAAGCGAGAAACAAAAACACACGATTGTATTGGGTTCGAAACGTGCCTCTGTTTGACAGTGTTACTAGATTAAAAGCTTACTTATTAGAGAGATGCATGCATAGAGGAAATCCGGCCAGCAACAGATTGTAACTTTTAGTTACATCGGTGAAGGAAATAAGAGTTTTTTTACTTCGGAAATTCAACTTGCCGAGGCACTGTCCTTAGTAAAAAGGGGGATGATTACTTTGTGGGTCAATCCACACCAACCTAGCTAAAGCCAAGAACACGCTCGTCTCAACATCAGGAAAGAAAAGAAAATGTATAGTAATGTTATCCTGAATATCATACCCGCCTCTTCAGGATGCATACTCTGGAGAGAGTGTTACTCAAGAAGACAGTTGGAATTCAAGCTTCTCTAATTCCGCTTGTGATGACCAGGCGCTGGTTCTGTTCTTGTCTGTTTTGTGTAGCTAGCCACGGACCAGGTTCTAAGATTGTGACTGATGATGAGGAAGAAGCGCACTTAAGTTATGCCGCATGCCTGTTAAGGTTGCGACAGAGATTTTTTTGGGCCGTGTTAAATTTTGCTCCAGAGTAGTATAGTAGTTGGGGGTTTGAGCGCATTTCCAATATTGTTCTCTGTTCTGATTTTTTGTGCTGTATTTCTCAACTATTTTTCCAACAATTAATCAACTGCTGGAAAAACCAAATGCTTAAACCAAATAATAAAATATTTATGAAACAAAAACTAAAGAAATAAAATATAGGAATCAAATGCGGAGCCAAGACCAAAACCAGGGACATCAGTCTGGAACCAAAACCTTGAATTATTATTGGGACCAATACTGGGACCAATACTGAGACCAATGTGAGAATTAATGAAGATTGCTAATGTTTGATATTTTTGTGTTCGTATGCATGGCTTTTTATTCCTTATTGGAAAAATTGACAAAACTGGTGGCCACCAGACCTCTCAGGAGAGACTCTTATTTTTGTGCACAACCCACCCGCCTCTCCTGAGAGGTTTTATTTTGTTTTTTGTTTTTTTTCCTTTTTTTGTTTTTGCCCTCGGATTTGAGATCAAACCGGCACTTCTCTCGTACATTTATACAACTATAGCTCTACCCAATGACCCGACATCGTCTTCAGGCAATTACTTATTGACTCTCGGCATGGGGCGGGGGTTTTTCCCATGCGTTGGGGGTGTGTATGGCGTATAGCCCCCGCTTTTTCTGACCGAACTATACCCATACATCACCCAATATTAGAATGAGCGAATCAGCTATATATATGGTTCGTATCGAGATTTTCTACACATTTGGTGCGAAAAACTTTGTCCCTCTGATATTTCGGGAAAGTCCCGTTATTCGCGTGACTCATGTCTGCAGGGGATTCCCCTATTTTGGAGAGGTCACTTTTTATCGCCCACGCGTTTGATTTACTCGGACTAATTGAAGTGACTGCCGGCGCTTAAGAAGCAGTGTTTTCTGGAGCTCACCAACCATAGCTTCTAGTGTGTTGACTTTATTGTTAAATGCTGTAAAAGCTGTATTAATATTAGATTGACTAGCTTTTTAGCTAACTCATTGTTGACGTAAACAGTTCCAACTACTGAATCCTATACTTGGATTGTATTTTTTCATTGTGTGACTTTCTGGGAAAACCAGATGTTGTATTTGGGGATTCCCCGCTAAGTCTAGACATGTCTAGAAAAAACAGGAAATGACTCATCACATATCCTACTGTTTCAGAACTATGAGATATTTCTTATACATAAGAAACACATTTGTAATATGGTATAAAAAATATATTCTATACTAATAATATAAGATGACTTGCAACACTGTTATTCATGATGAATTTATTAATGATGGCGAAATGATATGTCCATTCTGTAATCAACAATTAGTAGAAGTTAATAAAGCAGTTGAGCAATGCTGTAGTGAACAGGATGTGTGAACAGGATGTGGAAACTGTAAACGGTATGAATACCTGCATGAATTGTGGTTTAGTTATTGGTTATGATTTTGTCACAGAGAACTTCAACTTCTATGATAAAATGTATATGATACGAAAAAAATCGGTATATCATAGGGAATACCATGTAGAGAATGTAATAAATAACATATATTGTGAGACTAATGTCCAATTGACTTTTCAACAAAAAGAGAAGAACAATAAAATATTTATTGAGATTGGCAGTGTTCAACATGAGGTTGATGATGGACGCAAACGGATGATCAGTATTAAATTTATTATAAAGCAATTATTCAAGATGATCGAACACAAAGAGAAAATTGAAAGATTATAAACAATATTGGGAAAAGGTGATATCATTGATAGGTGATAGAATCCAGTTGATAATTTACAAGTGAATTTTTCATCGTATTTACTGAGATACTTATCAATAATGGGACTGTTGTCTGTCACATAATCATCAATGTTCTTCATTGTATTATGAATTTGAGATGAATTGTAATTTCCACTTCTCATCATATCTTTTATCTCATTTAGAAGATGTTGATAGCTTTGGTAAGCATAAGTACAATTTTGGATCTTAAGATCAAGGTTTTTATGTGACATCCAACCCTGAATCAAAAGTGCTGCTGTACTGATTGCAATCAAACTGATGCCGCCAGTTGCTATGCTGCTTGCAAAACCTCCAGTTGCAAATATGATGGACAATGAGTTGCCTAATAATTTCCATTCTTTGAAACGTTTCAATGCTTGTTTGTAAGCCTAGCACTTTTTATGATATGCTTGGTAGTAAGATTTTAATTCATTTACTTGTTCTTCTGTTAATTCATCTGAAATATGATTCCAGTTGAATATGTTTTTTCCTGACCCTTTCATATATATATTGTTTAGATATTTTGATTCAAACGTGTATATATTTAATGTAGAAATTACAGTATTGCAATCCATCAAAAATAGCACTACTACCATCATATATAATTTTATGTCAGCATAATCTAAACCCTCTTGCAAATCAATTGAAAAAACTGAGTTTTTGATATTGGTGTCCATCTTTCTTGATTATTTAATTCTTGATAAAACAAATATTCTGATCTTGTTATATCTTCAATATAAAATCCACCACTTCCTTTGTAAAAATCATTGTAGATTATGTGATAATAACCCCTAAATGGTACTCTGATTAAAGTTTTGTTTGCTGCATTAACAACGAAAGGTTTATTTATTACTGAAAACTTTAATACTTTTTCATTGTTGTGTTCCATACGAACACAAGTGAAAAATTGACAGCATCACTATCTTCAGTACCATCAGCTACTCCAGTTATCTTTTTGTTCCCCATATTGATAGCCGCTTCAAAATGATTTTTATCATTATCATCAATATGAAAATATCTATCCCATAATTGTACGTACACACCATTTTGAGTACCAGCAACACCGTAAACAACAACATAAATGGTGGTCTGAGGATTGGTTTTACCTTTTAATCGGATGTCAATATTTAAATCATCAAAACCAGGATTTAAAACGTTTTTAGAAAAATGGATGATGCTCCGTGTCTTGGTTCCATCTATTTTGGAATTGATCTTTCTTACAGATATAGATCCGCTTGATGCATTTATCTCATCAATTGTGATACCATCTTCCACATACATTTCGTAAACCATTGTGTAAGAGCCGGTGGGTAAATAAACCGAATCAATTGACAATCTGGTGCTGTAATAACCAATACTGGAATCATAATCAATCTTGTATTCATAAGTTTTTTTGTTTATTGGATGAAAATCTTTATTCTGGACTCCAATTTTGTGAATGTCGTCATCATCCTCTTTGAACTCGTCGTTTTCTTTATCGATTGACTCTATGGAATGTATTTCAGACGCTTTTATTTTCTTATCAATTATACCATTCATAATTGTATTACTATCATTGACAGTTTTGTTAACGAAATTAACAGAAGCTGCATAACTACTGTCTGATGGTTGTGGTTCTTTGAGATTAGTAATACTATGATTAGCCATATTTAAATCACCTTCCATAGCCTCACTACCATCTTTTGGAAGTAGATCTGATTCATTGATTGCTATTTCACGCATTAGGTAATCACGTGTTTTCTTTAACAATTCAAAATTAACTGCTTTATGCTTTATTTGATCATAATTTGGATTTTCTCCATCGTCTTCCACAATAGTTTTTAGATTATCAATATCATTATTACCCATATTCAGAGCACCTGTCATTGCTCTGCTTCCATCTAATTTCAAGAGATTTGTGGGAGAGTTTGCGGGAGAGTTTGGTAATTTACTGATTTCAGCATCCACATAAGCTTTGCTGACAATGTCATTAGGATCATCAAAAAGTCCATCATAGTAAGGTCCACAGTTTTTTTATTATATCTTGTTTGAGATCATAATATTCTTTACCGTCTTTGTCCACCATTTTGAGAAAATTTTCATTCAGATATCCTTTGTTAACAACGCTTCGCAAATCTCTGGCTCTGACTTCCAAAGCATCATCAACCTTATAATCATCTAAGTTATCCACAGAGAGGATATAATTCATACCCATATCTAAATCACCAGTCATTTTTCTACTACCATCTAGTTTCAAGACATTAGTATCAACATGGACTTTTGCTATTTCTCCATCAACATACTTCTTATTAGTAGCATCAGAGTCATCCATAGGATCGCCTAAACCGTTGATGAGATTACTATTTAGATTCAAACTCTCAAAATATAGAATCTTGTGATTATCATTGACATCAAAAATAGCGTGATTGAAAGTTGTTGAGTATTTGCCCTTCACCACTCTTGAATAAAACAGAAATTTAATGTTTTTATTGTATTGAGAACCATAATATCTAATTTAGAATTTTATCTATCAGTTGTGAATTGAATAATTGATTTAGTATATTGATTAGATATTTTGTCACTATCAAATGTATTAATTGTATAATGACTGTCACCGTGGACATTAAACATTATTGTATCATCAACACGAAAACCACCAGCATCACCAATAACAAATATTTCAAAAATAGAAGTGTAACTACCACTCTCTAATTGATTACCTTTCATTTTTATACTAGACCACGCTTCTCCACTAAAACCAGTATCATCACCTTCTTTTTCAATTATGTAAGCATCATTATGCGTCTTATGATTTTGAAAAAAGTGGTCTGGTGATGTATTTGGTGGTAGTTTTACAGTTAATTGACTCTTATCACCAAAGTCTTTATAAAATCGGAAACTTGGTTGTAAATGATAACTATTTTGACTGACTTTAGTATGTTCTTTCGGCACTTTCAAACTGACAGCATCATTATCACCAGTAGACTCACCAATATTGGTTGATAGCTTCCCTTCAATATCATAATTACCATCATCTGTCAAATTGAATCCAACACCTAGTAACCCAGGTAGTCCACGTTTACCAATGGCTGATGATGATGAAGGTAAAAGTCCGTTTGAATAACTCATTTATATTAAAAGATTATATTTTTTCATTGAAATTTGTGGTGGTGAATTTTCGTGGCTTATCAATATATACAAAGGAATAACGTTCCTTCGTTGCTTTTTCATATGATTCTTTCGAAATACTGTTTTCACGGCAAATTAAACTCTTCTCATTAGCACTTGGAAACTCATAAATGGAGAAGTGAGAACAATTCAATCTGATGTCTTTTGACGTCTTATAGTAGCTTTGACTCAGATAAATCACACTACAATTTTATGGCGTCCTCGTATAAAATAGTCGATTAATGGTTTTTGGTTTTTATCACATACATAATCATCAAAAATGACGATTTTTTGTGAGTCATAGTCAAGATCTTGAACCGGAACAATTTCATCATTTCTTGCATCAATAACATCATAACCAACCTCATCGCTTATCGGCTGACAGACATCCATGAGATTCTGATACTTGGACTGTTCTAAATTTTTGGCATACAGATAACCTTATCAAAATAAAGTAGATTGTAGATCATATGCATTAATGTGTTTGTTTTCCCTGAACCACTTGGACCGCAAATCAGCATCCGAAAACATTGATGAGGCATGAAATCGTATAGTTATTTGAAGTTTGAGACCACATCGTCTTCAACATCATAATTCGGTATTCTCATTATATTATATTGGTATATTAAATCAACATGGTGTTCAACACGGTGTTCAAGGTTGTTTTTCATATATGATTTGTTATTTTTTTGTAAAGTAATAATATAACAAAAATGAGTTTGCTTAAATGGAAAGAACTCGCAAAAAGTAAAACCAAATCAGGGAATAAAATCAATTATGTCCATGATCTAATCACACAACATAAAATCGGTCAGCAGACAAGCCAAGAGTCATTTGCGAAGGTATTCAAACCAGTGACAAGTAAATTAGATGATGTAATTGATAGTAATTTGAATTTAAGGATGCCTCAAAGGAGAAAAAGACCACCAAAGAAAGGTGAGCCTGGTATTGACCATATGCCTGAAGTTGATCCGTATGAAGACATGGATGTAGAAGGTCTGATTAATTTTGGTGATTATGTACCACCACAGCAAGAAAAACAACTATTACCAAAACCTCCAACATATGAAGAATCGTTGGCGGATCTTTTGGAAGGAAAGAAGGAGATATATGTCGATCCCCAATATTTTCCGGAGCAGCCACCTGAATACGATGATGATGAAGAACTTGATTATGCAATAGCTGATGATGATATAAATAGAGAAACGTTGGATTCTTTAGACCTAGCGAACTATGAGAGTGTTAATAAGGTTCTCAATCAGTCGGAAATGACAAACCAAAAAGCTGAAAAATATCTAAATAATATAATAAAGGATGCGGAATTTAGGAGGAGACAACTTGGAGGTTATAAGGCAGGTGTTACAAAAAATACAATAAGGGGGAAATATCGGAAGCTGAGAGGCAGTTGTTAAACAAACGGTTAAACAATCATAAAGCTGTATTGAATGAATACATTACTCATCATAGGAATAAACTGAAAACAATGAAAGGTTCTGGGATCAGAGGCCGAAGAAGAAAACAGAGAGGTGGGAATGTTATGTTTTTGAACGATCCCAAACAGCTTCTCAAGAAATTAGAATTGATCATTGGTGAAACCGTTGCGGGTAACACATCAATTCAGATGGGAAATACAGGAGTTAGTATATTGGACACATTATTGAGAATGTCAACAATAAACAGACCGCAGTATAATAAATTGTATAATAAGTATTTCAAAGTATAATTGTGTAAAGTTATTATATATACATGGATCGCGAGATTGTTTTATCATCATATAGTGTCAAAGATCAAGGAAAGAACACTCCTCAGAATTTTATAATCAAATTCAACAGGCCCATAATATTGGATAGCAATTCTCAATATGTAGTTGGCTTGAACCGAATCATTAACATGTCATTCACATGATTTAATGTAAATTCATCATACAACAATCAATTAATAAAGTACAGCTCTGATAACGGTTCAACATTTCACAACATCACTTTCCCAGCAGGAGTCTGGAACTATACTGACTTTGATACATACATCAAGGACATAACGAAGATTGTCAAAGATGGTGCTAATAATAATGAGTATCCTATCACTCTCGAATTTCATAATAATACAACATTTAGGGTCACAGTCACATTAGCCAAGAATTATCAACTTGATTTAACTGCAAACAATTTCAATGACTTAGTTGGGTTTGATGAAGAAATATTGAAAAATGAACAGAATATAGGACCAAAGGTGCCTAATCTCAGTCAAGACACTGACATTCTTAATATCCACTGCGACCTTATCAATGCTTCACATGTAGACGGTCAAGATACAGACATCATTTATTCCTTCTCAACCAGTGTGCTTCAACCTAGTTACTCCTTTACCATTGAACCGAGAAGAGTTACGTTTAATCCAATCAACAAGAATAGTATAAATAGTATCAGGATACACATTACGGATGGAAAAAGGAGATTAACTAACCTGAATGGAGCTGATACATCTTTTTCATTAATTCTAAAAAGGATAGAATAATATAACATAATAGTATAATGAAACCATTTGAATTCACCAGGGTTTATCATCCAAAACTTGGTATTTTTGTGGATAAACAAGTAGGATCAGGGATTACCGTTGATAATATTTTCAAACCAATGAAGAGTGCTGCGTCATCTGTTGTAAAAAAGCTCGCCAAGAAATCAGGTGAGAAGGCATTAAAATCAGTAGGTGAAAGGGTAGGTAAAAAGACATCTGAGAAGTCGGGAGACCTGATAATGAAAAAGCTTAGGAATATGAGAATTGGTGATGTAGGACAAAGAGCTAAAATAGTTCCACCACAGCAAGAATAAAGTACAGATATGATAATTGATAGACGGATATCAAGATCAGGAAGAAGGAGGTAAAATTATGCAATATATTAATATAATAGCTTTCAGAACAAGTGAATATTTGCAAAGATATGAGTTGGTTCGATATCAATTGAATGATGTTATTGAGATCCCACAAAACAATCAACACCAGAAAAAAAAATGGGTATAAGTTCACAATCAATGACACGTCTGCGTTCTATGATTGGTACAATGCTTATTTTGAGGTGCAGTTTCAGTTACAGGCATTGGCTGATGGAACAGGTATTCCAAATGCAACCCGATCAACAGTTATTAATGGAGCTCATTCATTAATTAACCATTTAACAATAAAAAGTGCTGGTAAGATTGTATACGAAACTGATAATCTTCATAAAGTAACTTTTGTCAAGAACCTCTTAGAATACAGTGATGATTTCAGTCGCTCGGTGGCTAAAGATAGTTTTTGGCATCTGGATGTAGCAAATTTGGTTGACATGAGCGCTGCTGGAAATACAGGGTTTGAGGCTAGACGAAATTTGACGAAAAGAATTGGTGAGGGTGGTGACGCTGAGGATGCCGCCAAAGATGTCAACGTAATTATACCTCTTAATCGATACGGTTTCTTTGAAGAGTTACATGATAAAATGTTGGCCCTAATGCAACTTCAGTTCGATATACAGTTGCAGAATGACACAGAATTAATATATAAGGCAGCTGCAGTAGCTGCTGGTCGAGTGGTTATCAATAGATTCTTACTATGGGTTCCGAGACTATTACCAAAGGACAATTTATACGATAAGTTTATCGAATCCTTTTTGTCAAAGGGTTCTTGGACGTATAAAAGAGAATTGTATACAGCTTCCAATCCAATACAGAGCAGTGGATTCTTCCAGATCTCACCAAGTATTGACAATGTTGTTTCCGTCTTTGTTTACCCCCAACGAAATAAAACAAACGATGAAGATACAAATCCTTACCACTTCGATACTTTTAAACTGAATGCGGCTAATAATAATAGCAGTCTCACGTCATGTAGATTGGAATATGGAAATGGAGTATTCTATCCAGAAACTGAATAAGATTCAGAATCAAAGGTAAGGATCTTCAACGATGTGATGTCATATGGAATGAGAAAGAATAATTACAATAGTGGTACCCAACTCAACATGTCTAATTACAACTCTCTTTATTCTATCATATATTTTGATTTGTCCTATCAAGCGGATAAAGTAACTAGAGACCCAAAGCAGTTGATATTCAGGTATAAACTGAGCGCAAATAGTGCTGCAAATTTCAATGTCCATGCTATTGTCCCACAGTATTGTGAAAAAGTAATGCAAACGATAATCGTTGAATAATCGCGCTTTGTTCTTGCGATATATCAACGATATTTCTTCGATATATCGCACATATAGGCGACGTGTTGCAACGATAATTCAACGAGATATCGGCGCTCCCCTTCGATATCTCGCCGATATATCGTTCTTGCGATATATCACTACAGCGATATATCGTACAGCGCGCTACGGATTCCATACGATATATCGCTCTAGCGACATATCACTATAACGATATATCGTAGAGCGAGTAAAAACTCGCTGAGGTGGGTGGCCAGCATCCAAAGAAAGTTTTTTTGTTCAACAAAGCGAAACAAGAGGTAAAATGTTTGGGCCTGGGTTAGACACTATCGACGAATGACTCTCCTAAAGCAAAACTGATGAATTGAAAGCTATGAATATGAAGCTATAATTTGTTGAGAAATAAGTCCGTGTAAGCTGCTCAACAGAATTATTTGTTAGTAATCATCCATGGGAAAGTGAACTGCAACCAGTGAAGTTTATGTGGAAGATGTTTTTATGTCATTTAGGAAGTATTGTAGAGGGATGGTCAACCTGAACATGAGCTTCTAGATTAGAATATTCACTCATGCGAGAACCTTTTATCGAGTATTCACAGCCGTTGATCGCGACCGCGTCAGTCACGATTAATTTATGACAACAAGATATTTTTTGTTTCCAATTGATGTTTACTGAAACACTCCTCCATTAAACAGACGAAACTGCTTGTTGGATGTTTAAATGCTCCTTGAAAATCGTTTTACGTTAACTTACCGTTCGTACGACTTTTTAGTACTGTCTGTGACATTCTGAAAACTCATCCGCAGTCACGCTGTTACTCTACGCTGATTGGATGATGCTAAAGAATGCATCCAATCGGGATGGAGCAAACAGCGTGACTGTTGCTCCTTGGGACACGAAATCCTGGTCGCTTCGAAAGCTGCATTTCTCGACAATTATTTGGCGGTTAGCACTTGGATTTAAATGGATCTTCGATTGAATGCCATGAGAAGAAGCATCAAGCTTTCAGTTTATCTGGTGTTCGAATTGGAAACCGGGCTATTCAAATTTCTGGGTGAAAATTTGCTTGGCGCTGGAGAGGTCGAAAAAATTATGAGCTTTCGACCTTTGACTCCTTCTCACAACGTGTAGCAAGAGTCGACCCAAAACCCACCAAATCGCTCAAATTCACCATTTTGAGCCGAAAAAGCTTTATAACAAGTAAACAGTTTAAGTGGAAAGCATAATTTCAAATACTTCGGAAATCTTAGTTACGCAGCATGCAAATAACATGTGTCTTTAATCTCGCATGTAAACAAAAACCTATTCACGTTTACATCTGCCAATGTCTCAAATTTTCGCCACTAAACTTAGGAGAAGTTTCACATGCGTTATATCTTTTGATCTTTCCACAACTATAATTAAATCTGTACACATTTAGTTATTTTTTTCTTCAAGGAAAACGTTTGTGGTTTGGCATGGGTTTAGCGGCTTCGGCGGGTCTTTCCAAAATGTTTAGTCTGTAGCATTCCAAAGATCCGCACCGAAAAAGAGATAATCTCTGGCTTTTATATTTGACACAAACCGTTTATTCAAAGAACAAGTTCTCTTCTTTTAACCAAAGGATTGTTTATCAAAGTTTCTTTAGCGCGCCGCAAACAAAGTTTTACATGCGTCGCCAAGTCGGTTGCTTGAACCGAGTTTACTTTCTATTGAAGTTGTTATCTATTGTGTTTGCTCTATGGAGTGGATTGTTGAAGCCTCTATTCCCAGTACTATTTGACAGAAAGCAACCAATTTGGATTTAAAGGCCAATTTCCTACGGATGATTCATAATGTACAGAGTAAAAAGCCGTGGATGGTTTACATGTAAAAAGCTTTACAAATATAATTGGTCATCGAGAGATTGGGGTCGGTGAAACGAACAACTACAAAATACACAAACATACGAACACTCGTGTCATCTTACATACATGTAAAGGTGACATTGTAATCCCTCAGAGCAAACGATTAAACGCTCGGAGGAGCAAACGATATATCGTTCAGAGCAAACGATAAATCACTCGGAGCAAACAATATATCGCTCAGAGCAAACGATAAATCGCTCGGAGCAAATGATATATCGCTTGGTGAAAACGATATATCGCTTGCTGCAAACGCTATATCGTTCAGAGCAAACGATAAATCGCACAGGACTTAGCGAAATATCGTAACTGCTACAACAATAGCTCCATGATATATCGCGCGATATATCGTTCCTAGTTAATTACCGTGTAAATATCGCCGATATATCGCGATTGTCGCGATATTCGTCGATTATCGTTTGCATTACTTTTTCACAATATTGTATATGATGAGACTATCGTCATCGACAAGGTGGGAAATGAATTGGTCATAGTATAATTCCTCATTTCAGATATGTTTTATAATCGAAAATTATATAACATATATTATATACAAAAAATGACTCAGCTTTTTGCAATAAATGTTAAACTATCAGAAAATCAGAAGAAGAATATTGGTGATGCTTATCGTAATAGAGAAACAGTCGTCATAAGGCTAACGAATGACTCTCTTCATGGAAACGACACTCTACATGTCCCAGCTACAGTGAAGAAGAGATTGGAGAAGAATCGGAAATTGAATAAAGGTATGGACATCAAACTTTCCAAGACCAATATCAGAAAACAAGTCGGTGGCAGTTTACTAACCTCAGCTCTGGCTCTTGCGCGTGCATTTGGGCCAACCATTGCCAAAACAATGGGATTGGCAACTTTAGCAGGAGCAACCAGTGCAGGAGCACAACAAATTGTCAAAAAGATAGCTGGAAAAGGACAAACTGGAGGTTTCCTCATTCCACAAAATAAGATTGATGAGCTTATTGCAAACAAACACCTACTAACTGTAAAACAGAAGAAAGATATATTGGACGCTCTTCAAACAGGTTCAGGTGTTCGTATAAAACCAACAAAAAAACAATCAGGTGGTTTCCTTGGTATTTTACTTGCTAGTATTGGGATTCCAATGATTTTAAAAGCTATGACCGGAAGGGGTGCCCCCAAGATTGGATCACCTACCCCAACTTCAAAAGGCGGAAAGGGAGCTCCGAGAATAGGTGCATATAGGTCGCCACCGTTTTTGGCAGTTGGGGTGACAACCAAGTTGGTATGGGAAAAAAAAGACAAACAAAAAAATGGGAAGGGTCTACTATTAGGACCAAACAGCCCGTTCAATCAAATTCCACTTCTAAGGGCAATACTGTGAAGCCTAAATTCCATGAAGACATCCCATTAAGCAATCATGATCTGCTAGAATGGTGTAGATATCTCAACATCCCAATCAATGATGTTCTATCAAGAGATGGGAAGGTTCCGCATAATCATAACCAAGCATTATTTATCTACAATCTTGAACCATCATATATGAGTGGAAGCCATTGGGTAGCTACTTATGTAAAAGATGGTGTAATAAATTATTTTGATAGTTTTGGTATGCCTCCTTTTCAAGAAATGGTAAATCATGCGAAAAGAAAGAATTTGACTCTGCTTCATCAAAATAATCAAATTCAAAATATAAATACAACCACATGTGGATACTTTTGTTTATACTTTTTGAATGAAATGAATAAAGGAAATTCATATTATGATTTATTAAAAGTGTTCAATATACATGATACAATGGATAATGAGAGATTAATCGAATATTATATCAAAACTATCTAAATTATATATATAAAATGGTGAAATCATATTGTGTAAAACAGAAGAAACAAACGGAATGCGTTCCAGGGAGCGAACGATATGCTAAAGCTAAAAATGGGCGTATGATGATGAAATGCACTTGTGCTGAATGTGGGATAACAAAGACCAAATTCGTGAAGAGTGGGAAACAAGGATCAGGATTTGACGAGCTTATTGTTAAAGGATTGGCATCAGGTGCTAGAGGACTTTTCAACTTATGTAGAAATAAAGCTGGTGAAGCAATAAAATCAGAGACTGCCAAAAATAAGATGAAAGAAATGGGACAAAAGTATTTAGACCAAATCATTGATTCAGTCGCGGATGATATGTCAAAAAAGATATCGGGTAAAGGAAGAAAGCGGGGAAACTGATTGAGCCCTCACAAGCTGGGGGCTATCAGATGGGAAAAGGATTACCAATACCATTTCCTTTTGTTGATTGGAAGAAAGCTTGGAATGTTGTCACTGCACTGAAGTGGGGGAGCTGGGCACGATGGAGTGAAGACGCGTCTCGTTGAGCTCCGTGCTGAGCAAGAGGTTTTTTTTTTTTTTTTTTAAATTAGCCGTTACTTCTTATTACACACGCTGTATGTCTGGTAGAAGACTTCGGTCAGGAAAGATTGTGGGAAAGGCACAAAAAGAAGAGAGAAAAAGAAAAACTAGCCTGCGAGAAGAAGAAGATTTAACGAAGAAAGAGTCAGCCATGAGTGACGCCATTCTTGAAGAGCTCAAATCTCTTCGAAGCGACCTCACACAACAAATGCAAAAAATTAGTGATGAACTTGCAACCTTTCAAGGCACCACTGACACCCGACTTGCCAAAATTGAAAGCGTTATTTCAAAGATTGACGAAATTGACAACTTAAAGCCGAAAGTAGAGAAGCTTGAAGAAGACGTCGCTGACATGAAGCAGTCGGTGAATATAACGTTGAATGAAACAAGTAATCTTTTTCAAGAATGTAATGTGGAGCTGCAAAGAAGAGTGGAACGCTTGGAAAGATATTCTAGAGATTTTAATATCCGTGTGATAGGTGTGGCTGAAGAGGACGGTGAAGACTGTTTATTAATTGTACGAAACTATCTCACACTTCTTGGCTTCGAAGAAGACCATGGCGAAATTGAGAATGCCCACCGTACTGGAAGGAAACGCGAGGAAAAACCGAGGAATATTATTGCCAAACTCCATAGCAGACCTTTTAAGCGAGTGCTACTTCGTGTCGCCAAGAATCAGGAAAATAAGCAAGCATTGAACGGAGTTAGATTTGTGGAGGACTTCACCCCTTATGACTTCGAAATCCGGAAAAGAGCACTCCCCATCATGAAAGAGGCATTTGACCAAGGGAAGAAAGTGCGATTTACGAGAGGAAAGCTTTTTATAGACGGTAAGGCTGTACCTGTCGAATAACTGTTTATTAATTTGCTCAATTCGGCGCACAACGATGGCGGTGTTCTTTGCGGTAAACACCAGGCGATTAATTCGCTTGTGTTCAGACGGCTTGTGCAAGTCACGAGCGCGAACTTTGTAAATTTTAGAAAATTTTTGTCAGACTATCTTCTAATGTTCGCTTTAGTTTTAAAATTAATTTCGTGTGTACCAATTTTTCTGATTTTTCTGACCTTGCTTAACAAAAGCTTTAACTATGCGTTTACAATAATTAATGCACTTTTAGTTCGTGTCTACAAAATTTATTCTAGATCCGTCTCCCCCGATAGTTTTAGTTGTATTGCCTTTGTTTCCTTCGTTTTTATCTTTAAAAATGGTAGTTGGTAAATTTGTTTCTTTAAATGTGAGAGGCATCAGCAATTTTCGTAAAAGAAGAACACTATTTACATGGTGTAGAAAGCAAAAAGCGGACGTTATTTTTCTTCAAGAAACGCATTCCACGAAAGATAATGAGCTATTGTGGAAAAGGGAATGGGGCGCTCCCTTTTTTTGTTCGCACGGAGCTAACAACTCTCGTGGAGTTGCAATTTTAATCCGCAATAACTTTGATTGCTCCGTTGAAAAAATAGTCACAGACGCAAATGGTCGTTATATTATGCTCAAAGTTCTCTTGAGAGGTAAACGAGCCATTTTAGTCAATGTATACGGTCCAAATCGCGATAACAAATTAGTTGATTTTTATCATTCTGTTCTCCAAAGTATAAAGACAAATGATTTCGATAGTGATAACATTATAATGGGAGGTGACTTTAATTGTCCACTAAATCCTATAGTAGACAAAAGAGGTGGAAATCTTATGCCTAGGCAAAGTGTAATCAATGCCATAGAAAGTTTACAATGGGAACTTGATCTGCATGATGTTTGGCGCATTAAAAATCCTACAGAGCGGAGCTTTACGTGGAGTCAACCAGAACCGTTAGTTTTGTCTAGATTAGATTACTGGCTTATCTCAAATTCAATATCAGATAACGTTTGTGATGTAGATATAATACCATCTATTAAAACAGATCACTCTGCTATCACAATTGAATTTAAAGATGTTGGTGATGGCGTTAAGGGCCCTGGACTTTGGAAATTAAACTGCTCTTTATTAAGAGATGAAGTGTATGTTAATGAAATAAATCGTATGATTCCTACCTGGATATACGAAGGTAGAACAGACCTATCTGATCCGCGCTCAGTCTGGGACTGGGTTAAGTATAATATTAAGAAGCAATCTAGAAAATATTCTATGAATAAGAACAAGCAAAGAAGAAGAGAAGAGCAACAATTAAACGAACAATTTCAGAACGCGCATTTAGTTTTTCAGAATGATCCATCTGAGGAAAATTTGGTTACTTTAAATGTCCTGAGAGAAAGAATGGACAAAATATACGAAGAAGAAGTTGAAGGTATAATTGTAAGATCCAGAGCACGTTGGCATGAACACGGAGAAAAGAATTCTAGGTACTTTCTTAACTTAGAAAAACGAAATCATGTTAAGAAACATGTTCGGAAACTTAGGCTGAGTGGCGTTATTACTTCTGACCCTTTCGAAATTTTACAAGCTGAAAAGGAGTTCTACGAAAGTCTGTATAAATCTCGTGTTTACGCGCAACAAACGAAAGCCTCCTTTAATTATGACGATCTTCCAATACCAAAGCTTTCAGAAGACTGTAAACAGTCTGGTGAAGGAGTTATTACCTTAGATGAATGCTCGAAGGTCTTGAATTCTTTTGCTCTAAATAAGACTCCTGGGAACGATGGATTGCCAATAGAATTTTATCAAACTTTCTGGAACGCGGTTGGAGAACTTTTGGTGGAATCTTTCAATGAGTCTTTTATAAAAGGAGAAATGAGTCCATCACAGAGACAAGCTATAATTACATTGATTGAGAAAAAAGATCAAGATCGTTGTGACCTTAAAAACTGGCGACCAATTTCTCTGCTAAACGTTGATGCAAAAATTGCTTCTAAAGTTATTGCGGAAAGGCTGAAACGTGTGCTACCGAATTTAATACACGAGAATCAGTCAGGATACGTCCCAGATCGAAGTATTTGTGAAAATATCCGCTCAATCCTTGACATAATGGAATACACAAAGAATAATAATAAACCCGGTATTTTATTCTTTATTGATTTTGAAAAAGCTTTTGATAGCCTAGAATGGGACTTTCTTAATAAATGTCTAGAACTATTTAATTTTGGACCAGAATTTATAAGATGGGTTAATATTTTCTACAAAAATACTCAAAGCTGCGTCATTAATAATGGTCTGTGCTGCGAGTACTTTAATATAGAGCCTGGAGTCAGACAAGGAGACTCGCTCTCTCCTTACCTGTTTGTGACAGCAGTTGAAATTTTAGCTATTGCCGTTAGAAATGAAGATAGTATTAAAGGGATAGAAATAAATGATTTGGAGACTAAATTGTTACAGTTTGCTGATGATACAACAGCGGTTTTATCGGATCTGAACTCCGCTGACGCACTTTTTAGTTTACTTAAAGAGTTTGAGCAGGTTTCCGGCTTAAAACTAAATGTTAAAAAGACAGAAGCAATGTGGATAGGCTCTCTTAAGAGTTGTGAAGATCAACCACTCGGAGTCAAATGGCAAACCTGTGTTAAATTCTTAGGAATTCATATAACATATGATATTAAACTGTCAGTTGAGAAGAATTTTAAACAAAGACTGAAGAAAATTAAAAATGTGATTAACCTTTGGAAAGTCAGAGGGTTGTCAATCCATGGTAAAGTAACGATTATCAAGGCCTTCCTGCTTTCAAAAATGATTTACCCCAGTTCTGTGTTAACTACTCCACCTGAAGTTATAAAAGAATTTAATACTTTAGTGTTTCACTTCCTATGGAATGGAAAAGATAAGGTTACTAGACGCTCCACTCATGCCCCGTACCATTTTGGTGGTATTAACATGGTCGATTATGAAAACATGGTTAAGGCCTTAAGGTTAAGTTGGTTAAAAAGAATAATTGATGATAGTTGTAGCAGTTTTTGGAAACTTTATCTTAATGACCTTTTAAGTAGTCAAGGAGGATTGTTTGTATTCAATTGTAATTATGCTGTTGATAAATTAAATATGTCTGATTTTTATTATGAACTGTTACTATGGTGGTCAGAATTACGAGACCTGGTTGATTGTGATGGCGAATATAGATATATTATATGGAACAACAGAGAAATTAAGATCGACGGTAAAAGTGTGTTTTATAAACGATACCTATCAAAAGGTATTAAGTATACTAAAGATTTACTTTATGATAAGACAAATATTGACTCCTTTAACATTTCTGAAGGAGAAAAGTCTTTAAATTCTAATTTTTTGACTTGGACAGGATTGAGACATGCTGTGCCATTAAATCTACGTACACATCCACATTCTTTTACCGTCATTCTCGATACGGAGAACTTTAAATGTCGTAATTATTATAGCTTGTTGATAAAATTTAAGTATGAAAAGCCAAAGAAATGGGCCAAGATAAAGGAAGAATTTAATTTGGAAGATAAATGTATTTCAGAAGCCTTTTTGTTGCCCATAAAAGTTTGTAGCGAACCCTACTTAAGATCTTTTCAATATAAGGTACTTAACTCTATTCTTTTTACCAATGAACTCCTTTTTAAAATAGGTTATATAACAAATCCTAACTGTTCTTTCTGTCAAGATATTAAAGAAACTAGAAACCATGTATTATTTACTTGTCCCTTTTCGTACTCTTTTTGGATGGATGTTATTGCCAACATTTTGAATAATATTAGTAATTGCCGATGCCTCTTACTAAGTGACGTTATTATAGGAATCTTGAAGGAGGGGATGGATCTAGTCAACTATGTAATAATTCTAGGAAAAAGTTATTTATGGAGTTGTAGACACAAAAAAATCAAACCATCAATTAGTCACTTTAAGAGAATTCTGGAAAAGAAATATGAAACTGAAAAATATATTGCTTTCAAATCGAATAGAACTGTTTCTTTCCGCGATAAATGGAAATGCTATGAAGAATTTGCTTTTAAGTGACTGATTAATTAATTTTTCTCTTTTAGTTAATTATATGAAATACCTTGTGAGTAATTTAATTTAATAAATGTATTTGAAATAATGCATACAAGTAATTAAGTACAAGTAAGTAATTTTTGTAAGTAAATTAGTAATTTAATAAGAATATGCTCCCTGTAAGATTTATAATAAGTACACACGTGTATATATATAAAGGAAATTGTAACAGAGTGACCGTTAAATAAAGATGATTTAAAAAAAAAAAAAAAAAAAAAAAAAAGGACCTGAAGTGAGTGCAAAAGAGGGTAGAGCCTTGGTTGCTGAATACAAGAGACAATACAAGGCTTACAAAGATGCTGGAGGTAGTAGATCATGCAACTCATGGATCAAATGGAAAGGTTATGGTGGAGGGTTAGACATCCATAATGCCATTCTCAAGGTTGCACCCAAAAAGGGTTTTGTGATGCCTGGACATAAGTATACAGGACCTGGAAACCCTCTTGAAGAGCAACTGAGGTATGATCCTAATACTGGTCAGATACTTGAGATATATCAACAACCAACAGGCCGAACAAATGCAGTCAGTATGCAGCATGATGTTGATTACTCAGTTTGTGGTAATAAACCAAAAGGTGATCAAGTGAAGTGCAAAAATGAAGCCGATCGTAAGATGGTCAAAGCTCTTGATGCTATTCCATGGAAAGATCTACAATGGGGCCATACTATTGCTAGAAATGCTATAGCAGCTAAGTCAAAATTGGGTATGGGTGTGAAGCCAAAAAACGGGAAAAGCCGTCGAGTGAGGAAAACTGGCAAGAAAAATTAGCAGATGAGTTACACACACCCATAAAACGCAACTTCACTCGGCGGCGTGTAATCACAAATCATGTCGATGAAATATGGGCAAGTGATCTAGTAAATGGAACAAGGGTTACCGATATCTTCTAACAGTTATTGATGTATTCAGCAAACATGGTTGGATCGTTCCGTTAAAAGATAAGAAAGGTGATCTGTCACTGAAGCATTCAAAACAATATTCGAGGAAGGCAGAAAACCACAATATATTTGGGTTGACAAGGGAAAAGAGTTCTATAACAAACATGTGAAAGACCTATTAGAGAGAAATGGGATACAAATGTACTCAACTGAGAATGAAGAGAAGTCATCAGTAGTTGAAAGATGGAATAGGACAATTAAATCCAAAATGTGGAAACAGTTCACAGTTCAAGGTAATACAATGTATCTGGAAATGTTGCCTAAACTAGTAAAACAATACAACAACACAAAACATTCAAGCATTATAATGACACCAGTTGAAGCATCTGATAAGAGGAATGAGGCTATAGTTTACTTCAATCTATATGGTAACATGGAAACATCAAAACAGAAACCAAAATTTAAAATAGGTGATAAGGTCCGAATATCCAAGTATAAACGGAATGTGTTCGACAAGGGTTATGCACCAAACTGGACAGAAGAAGTGTTCACAGTTGATAAGATCCAATACACTAATCCAATAACGTATAAAGTAAGAGATCTTAGAGGTGAAGATATTCAAGGGAGTTTCTATGAACCTGAATTATTAAAAGCCAAACAGGATGTTTTTCGTATTGATAAAGTCATTCGTAGAGATTATAAGAAGAAACAAGCTTTGGTGAAGTGGAAGGGATACGGTGATGATTTTAATAGCTGGATTCCTATGAAGGATTTAGGAAATATATGAAAATGATATAAGAACAAGTTATGTAATCTTATATTGATAAGACGATATAGTATGATTATCATATTATATCGCGAATTACAGTTATAAATACTAACTATTGCTATCAATCGGTAGCCAAAAATATCATTATTTTTGACTATTTTTGCAATGTTTTTTTTATGAGCATATTTTTTATAACCATTATTGTATACTTTATCACAGTTAGGACATCGGTATTCCTTATTTCGCCATTTTTGATTAGATTCTATCTGTTTTTTCTTCCTATCCTCATCTGATAATATCCGCGGTCTGATATAAGCCGATTTTTTGTAATCAGCTGGTACGTCTTCTTGTTTAATATATTCAAATGTATAATAATGACCATCCTTCTTTGATAAACCTGATTTACAATGATTGATACCCTCACAAACCATTTTAACTAGACCAGCATTGATGCCTAAATGTTGATTGACTGAATGCAAACTATTATAATATGTCACTTTGTTGGTGTTCTTATTGGTCGCTTTCACATATTTCATATTTTTACAATTATTTGCAACAAATGAGTAATCCCGATATTTGGTTGATTTCTTAAGATTTTCTGATCTAGTCATAAGCTGGAGATTACTTAACCGATTGTCATCATTTTTATTATTAATATGGTCAATCTCTTTGCTCTCAGGTATGGATCCATTATGGCATTCCCAGATGAATCTATGGACATAATACTTTTTTTGACCTGATTGACCATGTTTTCTCACACGGCAAATCATGTAACCATTATTTTTCTTGTTACCTTTGTTTGGCATTTGTTTGATTATATGTATCATTTTTCCATCTTCGGATCCAGCATACATATTATAAACTAGATGAACAGAAAAAACGCACTCATCAATTGTAATTTTTGTCATAATATATAAATTACATAACAAATCTTTATATCAAATCAAAAAAAAAATTCAGAAATTGACTTAAAGATTTGGCGAAAAATTATCCAAACCAATTATAATATGAAAACCCACGATCTCTCAAAACTAACCAAATCTCAACTGATTAATTTATTCTTGAAGCAGAATGAGAAAATAAAACTATTGTTTCAGCAAAATATAAAACAGCATCCCAAAAAGAACAATATATTTCTTCCACCACCAGAGTTCAGGAATGATTACAAACCAGTCCCAGCTCCCAGGAAAAATGTAAAACAGATGGTACAAGATTATGAAGACAACATCATTCCTCCACCATTGGAATTCAGGGATGATTACAAACCAGTCCCAGCTCCGAGGACCAAAAAACCAATTCCAGCTTCGAGGAAGAATGTTAAGCAGATGGTACAAGATTATGAAAACAACATCATTCCTCCACCATCTGATTTTATAGATGATTACAAACCGGTCCCAGCTCTGAGGACCAATAAACCAGTCCCAAAACCGAGGACTAAAAAACCGATTCCAGCCCCGAGGACTAGGATAGAGGAAACTGTTAGGGCCTTGAAAGGTTATACTAAGTCTTTTGAAATCAGCATCAAAAACAGAAAAGATCCTCTTAAACAACTGCAAAACACAAAAAAAGCAGTCGAATTTCATATTGTCAGGATGCTTACTATGAAAGGTCTACAATTCGTTGAAACGCTTGTGGTAACTTTCAAAAAATTAGCAAAAGATGAAATAATATACAAAACCGCATACTTCAATAGCAAACCTCTAACCATCATCAACAACACACAAAACCCTGAAGCGTTACAATTATCAAAACAGCTAATTTTAAACATGATAGCTCAATGGATATCTGAAGGTTCCGGTTGGACTATTGAATCTGTTGACAATCATTATCTTAATATTGTACAATATGAGCCAATGAAAGGCTCATCATACATCAAGCTCCCACCAGAACTCAGACATCACAAAAAGGGGTTAATCACATGAAAAATGAGGATAATAAATGTTTCCGATGGTGCCACATCAGGTGCTTAAATCCACAAAGGATAAAAAAATCAGACAAGGAATATGTTAAAAATTTAGATTATTCAGGAATTGAATTCCCGGTAACCACTAAGCAATACAACAAAATTGAAAAGCAAAATGAAATCAATATTAATGTATACGGATACGAAAACAAACAACCATATCCCATCTTTGTGTCAAACGAAAAATATGACAGACATATGAATTTATTATTGATAACTGAAAATGATAATAAACATTACGTTCTCATCAAAGATTTCAACAGGTTTATGTTCAACCAAACAAAACATAAGGAAAGGAGGCACTTTTGTATGGACTGCCTTCAGTGTTTCAGCTCCGAAAGAGTCTTGAACAATCACAGAGATAATTGCATACAAGTCAATGGAGCACAAGCAGTAAAAATGCCTAATCAAGATAACAATATCCTAAAATACAATAATCATAATAAACAACAGCCTGTACCATTTGTGATCTACACTGACTTTGAAGCTTTAACAGAAAAGATATCTGGTTGCCAACCCAATAACAACAAATCATTCACAGAAGCATACCAGAAGCACACAGACTGCAGGTACGGCTATAACGTTGTCTGTTGCTATGATGATAAATACAGCAAACCTGTCAGAGCGTATAGAGGTGAAATGGCTGTGTATAAATTCATGGAAGCCATACTTGGAGAAGTTAAATATTGCAAGAAAGTTATGAAAAAGGAATTCAACAAACCATTGAAAATGACGAAGGATGATGAAAAGAAATTCCAAAAAGCTGAAGAATGCCATATTTGTAATAAAAAATATACTGATGAAGATATTCGAGTTCACTGTCATATCACCGGTAAATATAGAGGCTCAGCCCATCAGGATTGTAATTTGAAACTTAGAGTAAACCCAGAAGAAGTAAAAATACCTGTTATATTTCATAATCTCCGCGGGTACGACTCTCATTTTATAATGAGTAGTATAGTAGTTGGGGGTATAAGCGCATTTTCAATATTTGTTTTTACCAACTGCTTCACTTTTTATTTTTTCTCAAAAATCAAAATGATTTTTTTCAATATTTGTTTCTACCGACTGCTTCACTTTTTGTATATTATTTTTTATAGTATATTTTTAAACTATTTTTCCAACAATTGATCAAGTGCTGGAAAAACTAAATAATAAAAACCAAATACTAAACCAAACCAAAAACCAAATACTAAACCAAACCTTAAATCAAATGTGGAGACAGACCTAAACCCGGGACATCAGTCTGGACACCAAAACCTTGAAAATTATAAGATAAATTATTTTCTATTTATAATATATAATGAATCTGTTTAAAACAAATAAAATGTGATATTTGTAAAGAGAAATGCAAAACATATTATATAAAATGTCAGTGTGGTGGTGAGTTTTGTTTGATGTATAAATGTATATTGAAACATATTCAGGATTGTGGAACTTATGAGATGACCGTGAAAAGTAAAGAATTTTTTCCAATAAAACAAAAGTTGAGATTTGAAGTAAATTGGGATAGTATTAAATCTAATCTCATATAATAATATAAGATGACTTGCAACACTGTTATTCACAATGAATTTATTAATAATAATGAAATGATGTGTCCATTTTGTTGTAAACAATTAACAATATTTAGTAAAGAAGTTGAAAAATGTTGTGATAAAAAGGATTTAGAAATTATAAATGGTATGAATACCTGTTTGAATTGTGGTTTAGTTAATGGTTATGTTTTTTTTAATGAGGACATTAACTTTTATAACAAAATGTATTTGATACGACAAAAATCAGTATATCATCGAGAATATCATATTAAGAATGTGTTAGATAATATCTATATTAAGAATAATATCCAATTGACTCCTAAACAAAGGGATCAGATTCAGGAAGTATTTATTTATTGAAATTGACAACGTTTTAAATAAAGTTAATGATAAGCGTAAACGAATGATTAGTATTAAATTTATTATAAAGCAATTATTTAAAATTCTCGGGCTTTCTTACAAAGATATCCAAGTAACAAAGTCGAAGAGGACAATCAGACATTATAAACAATTTTGGGAAAAGGTTCAATCATTAATTGGTGATAGAATCCAGTTGATAATTAACAAGTGAATTTTTCATCGTATTTACAAAGATACTTATCAATAATAGGACTGTTGTCTGTCACATAATCATCAATGTTTTTCATTGTATTATGAAGACATGAATTGTAATTTCCACTTCTCATCATATCCTTTATCTCATTCAGAAGATGTTGATAGCTTTGGTAAGCGTAAGTACAATTTTGGATCTTAAGATCAAGGTTTTTATGCTTCATCCAACCCTGAATCAAAAGTGCTGCTGTACTGATTGCAATCAAACTGATGCCACCAGTCGCAATACTACTTGCTAAACCTCCAGATGCAAATATGATGGACAATGAGTTACCTAATAATTTCCATTCTTTGAAACGTTTCAATGCCTGCTTGTAAGCAAAAATCTTTTTATGATATGCGCGGTAGTAAGATTTTAATTCATTTACTTCTTCTTCTGTTAATTCATCTGAAATATGATTCCAATTAAAAATTTTTGTTTTTTTTTCTTCCATAGTATATATAATTACAATACATTATTCCCTTTATCACCTTTGTCTCCTTTGTCTCCTTTCAAATTTATTATGTCGGGACTAAGTGAAACATGTGTTACTTTTTTGTTGTTCATGTCAAAATGTCCACCACTATCAAGTTTGAAACCAACTTGTACTTCTCCAACAGATGTTATATTAATGATCGGATTTGAATCACTTATTATATTAATTATTTATATTAATTGTGAAGATATTTAATGTAAAATGAACTATAGCCAGCTCCTAATAGAGAAATAATATTTATATTATTTGGTTGGACTTCCATATAAACACGAGACAAATGAAAGGAAGGTCTCAATTCTATTATAGCATCAATTGTAAATCGTGTCCAATTTGATGTTTGATATAGCTTTGTTTGAAACTCAACACGATTTGTATTAGCATCGCTAATGACAAACTTACCTTTTCCTTTATAATAGTCTGTGTATATTACTTTAAAATAACCTTTAGAATGAATCATAATGTGTACATGAGCAGGCTCATAAATACCAATTCTTGTACCATTCCCCCCAAAATCAGCAAGATAATCATTATTGTGGACTAAATTTGTTGAAAAATAGTAGTTCTTTTCAAGAGTATTAAGGTTTGTAATTAATGTGTTTAATTTATTAGTGATATAATTTACGATGGTACTTTCCAGTTCATTTAACTGTTGTATATTGGTGGCATCACCATTTTCATTTCCACTTTCTAGATTTTTTATTTGTCTGTTTTTCATGTCTAATTTATAATTTATTGATAACTCTCTAACATTTTTAATGTCTTTATTGTTCATATCAATTGATGCTTCATATTTGATTTGATCATCATCATAATAATAAAGACGGTCCCATAAATTTACTAGTACATCATTAACTATACCTTTAACACCATAAACGATGACAAAAATAGTAGTTTGCGGTTCAGTTTTACTTTTCAATCTTATATCAATATCTAAATCATCAAAACTAGGAAATATAGTATATTTGGAAAAATGGATGATACTACGTGTCTTGGTTCCATCTATTCTAGAATTAATCTTTCCAACAGAGAGAGTTCCACTTGATGCATTTATCTCATCAATTGTAATACCATCTTCAACATACATTTCATAAACCATTGTGTAAGAGCCTTTTGGTAAATATACCAAATCAATTGACAATCTGGTGCTGTAATAACCAATATCTGAATCAAAATCAATCTTGAATTCATAAGTCTTTTTATTCACTAAATGAAAATCTTTATTCTGAACTCCAATTTTATGAATATCATCATCATCTTCTTTGAACTCATCATTATCTATCACTCTTTTAAATACATTTTCTTTTTCAATGAACTCAATTGAATTCTCTTCTGATTCTTTAATTTTCTTATCAATTATACCATTTATAACTGTATTATTATCAATAATTGCATTAGCGACAAATTTTACATTAGCAGCATGTGTGGCTTGGTGATCTTCTGCTTCTTTCAAATTAATTATATTTTGATTTCCCATATCTAAATTTCCAGTCATTGCTTCACTTCCATCTGTTAATAAGTAATCTATCTCAGAAATGAAACGGACTAAATAGTCTCGTGTACTTTTTAAAAGTTCAAAATTAACAGCTTTATGTTTTATTTGTTCATAATTTGGATTTTCTCCATCGTCTTCAACAATTGTTTTAACATTATCAATGAAATGTCCACCAACATTAAAATCTGCATTCATTGCTACTGTGCCATCAACATTAATAAATTTGTCTGTATTTACAGCAGGTGGTATTTTAGCAATTTGAGAATCGACAAATGCTTTGCTGACTAAACTGTTATCATCAAAAAGTCCATCATAGTAAGGTTCACAGTTTTTTATTATATTTTGTTTGAGTACATAATATTCTTTACCGTCTTTGTCTACCATTTTGAGAAAAATTTCATTCAGATATCCTTTGTTAACAACGCTTCTCAAATCTCTGGCTCTAACTTCCAAAGCATCATCAACCTTATGATCATCTAAATTTTCCACAGATAGAATGTGATTTTTATCCATATCTAAATCACCAGTCATTTTTCTACTACCATCTCTGGGAAGTAATGGTGTAGTATCTATATGGACTTTTGCTATTTCTCCATCAACATAAGATTTAGCGGCTTTATCAGCAATGGCAACATCCTGCTTAGCGTTTTCAATATCAACATATTTCTTATTAGCAGCATTATCGTATGCTACAGGATCACCTAAACCATAAATAAGATTGCCATTGAGGTTTAAATTCTCAAAATAGAGAATTATATGATTATCAACAACATCACGGACATTGAAAATAGTATGGTCGAAAGTTGTTGAGTATTTACCCTTCACCACTCTTGAATAAAACAAAAATTTAATGTTTTTATTGTATTGAGAACCATAATATCTGAGTTGAAATCTTATCCCATCATCTACTCCAGCTCTTCCATCAGTTGTGAATTGAATGATTGATTTGGTGTATTTACCATCAATTTTATCACTGTCAAATGTTTTCATGACGAAATGACTGTCAACATAGACATTGAAAATTATTGTATCATCAACAAGAAAACCACCAGCATCACCAATAACAAATATTTCAAAAACAGAGGTATAAGTACCACTCTCTAATTGATAACCTTTCATTTTTATACTAGACCAAGCTTGCCCACCAAAACCAGTATCATAACCTTCTTTCTCAATTATATAATGCATCATTATGCGCTTTATGATTTTGAAAGAAATGGTCTGGTGATGTATTTGGTGGTTGTTTTACAGTTAATTGACTCTTGTAACCAAAGTCTTTATAAAATCGGAAACTTGGTTGTAAATGATAACTATTTTGACTGACTTTAGTATGTTCTTTCAACACTTTTAAACTACCTGCATCATTATCGTCAGTAGACTCACCAATATTAGTTAATAGCTTCCCTTCAATATCATAATTACCATCATCTGTTAAATTGAATCCAACACCTGGTAACCCAGGTAGTCCACGTTTACCAATGGCTGATGATGATGAAGGTAAAAGTCCGTTTGAATAACTCATTTATATTAATAGATTATATTTTTTCATTGAAACTTTTAGTGGTGAATTTTCGTGGCTTATCGATATAAACAAAGGAATATGGTTCCTTAGTTGCTTTTTCATATGATTCTTTTAAAATACTGTTTTCACGACAAATTAAACTCTTCTCATTAGCACTTGGAAACTTATAAATGGAGAAGTGAGAACAATTCAATCTAATGTCTTTTGGCGTCTTATAATAACTTTGACTCAGATAAATCACACTGCAATTTTTATGCCGTCCTCGTATAAAATAGTCGATTAATGGTTTTTGGTTTTTATCACATACATAATCATCAAAAATGACGATTTTTTGTGAGTCAGAGTCAAGATCTTGAACTGGAATAATTTCATCATTTCTTGCTTCAATAACATCATAACCAACATCATCGCTTATTGGTTGAAAGACATCCATGAGATTCTGATACTTGGACTGTTCTAAATTTTTAGCATACAGATAAACTTTATCAAAATAAAGCAGATTGTAGATCATATGCATTAATGTGTTTGTTTTCCCCGAACCACTTGGACCGCAAATCAGCATTCGAAAACATTGATGAGGCATGAAATCATATAGTTGTCTAAAGTTTGAGACCACATCGTCTTTAACATGATAATTCGGTATTCTCATTATATTATATTGGTATATTAATTCAACATGGTGTTCAACATGGTGTTTAACATGGTGTTTAACATAGTGTTCAACACGGTGTTAAACGTTGTTTTTTTGTATATGATTTATCATTTTTATATAACGTAATAATATAACAAAAATGAGTTTGCTTAAATGGAAAGAACTTGCAAAAAGTAAAACTAAATTAGGAAATAAAATTAATTACGTCCATGATCTAATCACACAGCATAAAATCGGTCAGGAGACAAGCCAATCATCATTCGAAAAGGTATTCAAACCAGTGACAAGTAAATTAGATGATGTAATTGACAGTAATTTGAATTTAAGGATGCCTCAAAGGAGAAAAAGACCACTGAAGAAAGGGGAAGTTCCAGATTATGGTGTTGATATTGATGATGAAGTTGAAGACATGAATTTGGGTGATCTTTTTGATGAACAACCTATACCACCACAGCAGGAGAAACAAATAGTACCAAAACCACCAACATATGAACAATCGTTGGAGGACCTCATTGAAGGGAAGAAGGAGATATTTGTCGTTCCCCAATATTTTCCAAAGCAGTCAACCATACCGGAGCAGCCACCTGAATATGATGAAGATGAAGGAGTTGATTATACAATTGATGATTATGATTTAGAAAATAAAATTTTAGATAATATGGGTCTTAGTAATTATGAAGATATTAATTATAGATTGACTCAACATGAGATGACAGAAAAACAATATGAAGAAGAAGGCTGTAAAAGAAAGGCAAAAATTAAGAGGTCATAAGGCCAATGTTACAAAACAATACAATAGTGGGAAGATAAGCGAAGCTGTTAGTCAGCTGTCGAACAAAGTAATAGATTATCGAAGATATGTATTGAATAACTACATTGGACGTCTTGATGTTGAACTGAAAACACTGAAAACAAAGAAAGGTTTAGGAATAAAAGGTCGAAGAAGAAAACAGAGAGGTGGAAATGTTGTGTTTTTTAATGATGTAAAGCAGATTTTAAATCAATTGGAGAGATCACTGCAGGCAACACATCAATTAAGATGAGAAATACAGGAGTTAGTATATTGGACACATTATTGAGAATGTCAACAATCAATAGACAACAATTTAATAAATTGTATAATCAGTATTTCAAAGTATAATTATGTAAAGTTATTATATAAATGGATCGTGAGATTGTTTTATCATCATACAAAGTCAAATATCAAGGAAACAATACTCCTCAGGATTTTACAACTAGTATTGGTTATTTTAACCCCTAGTATTGGATAGAAATTCCCAATATGTAGTTGGCTTGAACCGAATCATTAACATGTCATTCACATGGTTCAATGTAAATTCATCATACAACAATCAGCTAATAAAGTACAGCTCTGATAATGGTTCAACATTTCACAACATCACTTTCCCAGAAGGAGTCTGGAACTATATTGATTTTGATACATATATCAAGGACATAACGAAGATTGTCAAAGATGGTGCTAATAATAATGAGTATCCTATCACTATCGAATTTGATAATACAACATTTAGGGTTACAGTCATATTAGCCAAGAATTATCAACTTGATTTAACTACAAGCAATTTCAACGAATTAATTGGGTTTAATAAAGAAATATTGAAGAGTGAACAGAATACAGGACCAAAAGTGCCTAATCTCAGTCAAGATACAGACATTCTTAATATCCACTGCGACCTTATCAATGATTCATTTGTAGACGGTCAAGATTCAGACATCATTTATTCCTTCTCAACCAGTGTGCTTCGACCTAGTTACTCTTTTACAATTGAACCAAGAAGAGTTACATTTAATCCAATCAACAAGAATAGTATAAGTAGTATCAGGATACACATTACAGATTGAAAAAGGAAATTAATTAACCTGAATGGAGCTGATACATCTTTTTCATTAATTCTAAAAAGGATAGAATAATATAACATAATATTATAATGAAACCATTTGAATTCATTAGGGTTTATCATCCAAAACTTGGTATTTTTGTGGATAAACATGTAGGATCAGGAATTATCGTTGATAATATTTTCAAACCAATGAAGAGTGCCGCGTCATCTGTTGTAAAAAAGTTCGCCAAGAAATCAGGTGAGAAAGCATTAAAATCAGTAGGTGAAAGGGTGGGTAAAAAGACATCTGAGAAGTCAGGAGACTTGATAATGAAAAAGCTTAGGAATATGAGAATTGATGATGTAGGACAAAGAGCTAAAATAGTTCCATCACAGCGAGAAGAAAGTACAGATATGATATTTGATAGACTGATATCATGATCAGGTTTGAAAAGAAGGAGGTAAAATTATATAATATATTAATATAATGGCTTTCAGAACAAGTGAATATTTGCAAAGATATGAGTTGGTTCGATTTCAACTGAATGATGTTATTAACATCCCAGCTAATGGTCAACGCCAACAAAAAAATGGGTATAAGTTCACAATCAATGACAGGTCTGCGTTCTATGATTGGTATAATGCTTATTTTGAGGTGCAGTTTCAGTTACAGGTATTGGCTGATGGTACAGGTCTTCCAAATGCAACCCGGGCAACAGTTATTAATGGAGCTCATTCATTAATTGACCATTTGACAATAAAAAGTGCTGGTAAGATTGTATACGAAACTGATAATCTTCATAAAGTAACTTTTGTTAAGAACCTCTTGGAATACAGTGATGATTTCAGCAGATCGGTGGCTAAAGATAGTTTTTGGTATCTGGATGTAGCAAATTTGGCTGATATGACTGCTGCTGGAAATACAGGATTTGAGGCTAGACGAAATTTAAAGAAAAGAATTGGTGAAGGTGGTGGAGCTGAGGATGCTTCCCAAGATGTTAATGTAATTATACCTCTTAATCGATACGGTTTCTTTGAAGAGTTACATGATAAAATGTTGGTCCCAATGCAACTTCAGTTCGATATACAGTTACAGAATGACGAAGAATTAATATATAAGGCAGCCGCAGCAGCTGCTAGTCGAGTGGTTGTTAATAGATTCTTACTTTGGGTTCCGAGACTAGTACCAAAGGACACTTTATACGATAAGTTTATTGCATCCTTTTTGTCAAAAGGTTCTTGGATGTATAAAAGAGAATTGTATTCAGCTTCCAATCCAACACAGAGCAGTGGATTCTTCCAGATATCACCAAGTATTGACAATGTTGTTTCCGTCTTTGTTTACCTTCAACGAAATAAACAAACAATGAAGATACAAATCCTTACCACTTTGATACTTTCAAACTGAATGCGGTTAATAATAATAGCAGTCTCTCGTCATGTAGATTGGAATATGGAAATGGAGTATTCTATCCAGAAACTGAATACGATACAGAATCAAAAGTAAGGATCTTCAACGATGTGATGTCATATGGAATGAGAAAGAATAATTACAATAGTGGCACCCAACTCAATATGTCTAATTACAACTCTCTCTATTCTATCATATACTTTGATTTGTCTTATCAAACAGAAAAAGTAACTAGAGACCCGAAGCAATTGATATTCAGGTATAAACTGAGCGCAAATAGTGCTGCAAATTTTCGTGTCCACGCCGTCGTCTTATATGATGAGACTATCATCATCGACAAGGTGGGAAATGAATTGGTTATAGTATAAAAGCAAAAATGAGACATTCTTAATTCAGATATGTTTTGTAATAGAAAATTATATAACATATATTATATACAAGAAATGACGCAGCTTTTTGCAATAAATGTTAAACTATCAAAAAATCAGAAGAAGAATATTGGTGATGCTTATAGTAAAAGAGAAACAGTCATCATAAGGCTAAATAATGACTCTCTCAATGGAAATGACACTCTACATGTCCCAGCTACAGTGAAGAAGAGATTGGAGAAGAATCGGAAATTGAATAAAGGTATGGACATCAAACTTTCCAAGACTAATATCAGAAAGCAAGTTGGTGGCAGTTTGTTGACTTCAGCTCTAGCTCTTGCGCGTGCATTTGGACCAACAATTGCGAAAACTATGGGATTGGCAGCTTTAGCAGGGGCTTCCAGTGCAGGAGCAAAATAAATTGTTAAAAAGATATTTGGAAAAGGAGTACAGAAAGGTGGTTTCTTCATTCCACAAAACAAAATTGATAAGCTTATTGCAAACAAACACCTACTACCTGCAAAACAGAAGAAAGATATATTAGGCGCTCTTCAATCAGGTTCAGGTGTTCATATACGACCAACAAAAAATTAGATAGATAATCGATTGTCTTCCTTATTATTATTGATGTGGTCGATCACCTTTCCATCTGGTATCAATCCATTATGACATTCCCAGATGAATAGATGGACACAATACCTTTTACGACCTGATTGACCATGTTTTCTCATGTAACCATTATGATTCTTGTTTCCTTTGTTGGGTGTTTGTTTGATGATATGTATGATGTTTCCATCTTTGGAACCAGCATATAGATTATAAATTGGATGAGCAGTGTAAACACAATCGTTAACTATAATTTTTGTCATTATAATATAAATTATAACCAAACCTTTATATAATTTTCATAAAATCTTGAATTCGAAAGTGACTTAAAGACTTGGCACATTAGAAAATTATAGAAAAAATGCAACGAAAAATTATCTCAACATATAGTATGAACAACCGCGATCTCTCAAAACTAACCAAATATCAACTGATTAATTTAATATTGAAGCAGAATGAGAAAATAAAACAATTGTTTCAGCAAAATATGAAACAACAGGTTGAAACACAAGACATACCAACACCTTTACCAAGGAAAAATGTAAAACAGATGGTACAAGAATATGAAAACAATATTATTGATCCACCATTAGAATTTAGGGATAAGCCAGTACCATTACCAAGGACTAAAAAACCAATTCCAAAACCAAGGACTAAGAAACCAGTACCATTACCAAGGACTAAAATTGAGGAAACTGCTAGAGCTCTAAATGGTTACACAAAATCCTATGAAATCAGCATCAGAAATAATAAAGATCCTCTTAATCAACTGCAAAACACAAGAAAAGCAGTTGAATATCATATTGTTAAGATGCAGTTGATCAATTGTTGGAAAAATAGTTTAAAAATATACTATAAAAAATAATATACAAAAAGTGAAGCAGTCGGTAGAAACAAATATTGAAAAAAATCATTTTGATTTTTGAGAAAAAATAAAAAGTGAAGCAGTTGGTAAAAATAAATATTGAAAATGCGCTTATACCCCCAACTACTATACTACTATAATGCAGGAGATTGGAGCTATTGTTAAGAAATATGCTTATAAAAATAAGAAAGGTGAGGAGCAACAGATGACCATCAATGCTATACCCAACAATATGGAGAAATATATGGCTTTTAGGCTTGGTAATAGCTTAGTTTTTCTCGACAGTTTTCAATTTATGAGCTCCAGTCTAGAAAAACTAGTGAGCAATATGCCGAAAGAATCATTGAAATATACATCAGAAGTATTCGATGGCAAAAAGCTAGATCTGATGACCAGAAAGGGAGTTTATCCTTATGATTATATGGATAGTTTTGATAAGTTCAAAGAACAACTTCCATCAAAAGAAGCAATCTATAGCATTTTAAACGATGAACATATATCGGATGAAGATTATAAACACGCTCAAATTGTGTGGAATACGTTTTATCTAAAAAATATGGGTGAGTTCCATAACTTATACCTCACATCTGACATCCTCCTATTAGCAGCTGTATTTGAGAATTGCAGGAAAAAATGTTTGGAATATTATAAATTAGACCCCTGCCATTATTTCACATCTCCTGGTTTATCCTGGGATGCTATGCTTAAGATGACGAATATCAAATTAGAACTCATGACTGACATTGATATGTTTCAGTTTATTGAAAAAGGTATGCGTGGTGGTATTAGTTATATTGCTAATCGTTACGGTAAAGCAAATAATAAATACATGAGAGAATACGATGAGAAGGCGCCCTCCAAGTATATTATGTATCTTGATGCAAATAATCTCTACGGTTGGGCTATGAGCCAGTATCTACCGACAGGTGGATTCAGATGGATGACACAAAAACAAATTGATAAATTAGATTTGGCTAAGTATGAGGAACACAGTGAGAAAGGTTTCATAGCAGAAGTTGATCTTGAGTATCCAAAAAAATTACACGATCTCCATAATGATTATCCACTAGCAGCTAAGGTAAAAGTAACAAATGATATGCTATCTGATTACGGAAAAAAAATATCTGAGAAATATAATATATCAACCGGCCTGGTTCAAAAGCTTATACCAACCTTGGGGAAAAAAGAAAAGTACGTTTTACATTATAGGAACCTCCAATTATATATTATTCTCGGTTTGAAGGTTACCAAAGTCCAACGAGTACTCAAGTTTAATCAATCCCCTTGGTTAAAACAGTATATCGATTTCAATACCGAGAAACGGAAAAATGCTAAGAATGCTTTTGAAAAGGATTTCTTCAAGCTGATGAATAACAGCGTATTTGGAAAAACGATGGAAAATATCAGAAAGGGAGTAGATGTGAGATTGGTAACTGATGAGAAGAAACTGTTAAAATTAACCAGTAAGCCAACCTATGTTAGCAGTAAGATCTTCAATGAAAATCTGGTGGCTGTACACAAAATCAAAGAAACCCTCACTCTGAACAGACCAGCGTATGTATGATTCCCATTATAATTATATTAAAGAGAAATATGGAAGCAAAGCCGAGTTGCTATTCACAGACACTGATAGTTTGACTTATGAGATTGAAGCTGAAGATGTGTATCAAGACTTTTGGAATGATAAACATAAGTTTGATAATAGTGACTACTCTGAGAGCTCACCATATTTTGACAAGACAAATAAAAAAGTAATCGGAAAATTCAAAGATGAAGCAGCAGGAGTCACCATTCATGAATTCGTCGGTCTGCGATCCAAAATGTATAGCTATATGAAAGATGATCAGAAAGGAGGAAAGACTGCCAAGGGAATCAAAAAGAATGTCATCAAGAAAAACATCACACATGAAAACTATAAAGATACACTCTTCAATAATAAACAGATGTTTCAAAAAATGAAAACAATTAGAAGTGAGAACCATGAGCTTGGTAGTTATGAAATCAACAAAGTATCACTCAGCTGTTTCGATGATAAAAGATATATACATGAGGATGAAATAACAAGCTATGCATATGGGCATAAAAATATCAAAAAATAAATTTCATAATTTTATTTTTTTAAAAAGTTGGTCACAAAAGTTGGTTACAAAAGTTGGTTACAAAAGTTGGTTACAAAAGTTGGTCACAAAAGTTGGTTACAAAAGTTGGTTGTAAAATTTGGTTACAAAAGTTGGTTACAAAAGTTGGTTGCAAAAGTTGGTTACAAAAGTTGGTTCCAGACTGATGTCCCGGGTTTTGGTCTTGGCTCCGCATTTGATTCCTATATTTTATTTCTTTAGTTTTTGTTTCATAAATATTTTATTATTTGGTTTAAGCATTTGGTTTTTCCAGCAGTTGATTAATTGTTGGAAAAATAGTTGAGAAATACAGCACAAAAAATCATAACAGAGAACAATGTTGGAATTGCGCTCAAACCCCCAACTACTATACTACTCTCCAGGGAATTTTTTTTTCGGATTTTGTTTCAAGCTTTAGGGATATGTTTTGTTTTGACTTTTACCCCCATTTTATCATCCTTACCACTTGAAATCCAGAGTGCTGAATGCAGGGTTGTCAAAAGAAGCAAAAGTTACCATCTACTTTGTGATGTCAATGTCTGCTGAGCTATTTACGTGCGGCTGCCTAAACACAAAGCTTCCTGCTTTAAGACCTTGTGGCAAACAATGTGTACAATTTGACGTCCATTTAGACAGTGATTCGAATGACGATTTCATGTGATTTGTTTTTCCATCTCCAGTGATTGTGCTAGTGCTCGTTTCTTCTGGTGTCTTGGAAGACGCTCTACGCCAATACAACTTATTTATTTTCTCGATACAGTTTATATATATTTTTTCAATATTTTAATGTATTCTTCTAATTTATTATTTTTGGTGTATTTATATTAGTTCGTAGGTGATCTGTTTTTTTTGTTTTGTTATGTGGGGTTAAAAACTCATTAGCCGATTACCCGGATAACTTCGTGCATCTATTTTTCCTATGTTATTATACTTCAAATAGCCTGCGTAGCTGGCGGGATTTCCCGAAAGTGAGTGGCGAAGCCGTGAGAGGATCGGTGAAGAGTCTCGCAGCTTCGCCGCTCGCTAATTCCTCGCAGGGGCTCCTGCGCCGCTCGCCCACTCACACATCCCGCCAGCTACGCAGGCTAGGCTTCAAACAACAAAACAATGTTCACCTTTGAGTCATATTCGCGTCTTTGTTGTTTTGTATACTTTGGCCTTTTCATTGTAATTTTGACCAAAAGAATCAATTCTTGTGCGCTTGAAGAACAGAGCGCTAGTCCTAGGGTAAAATTCGATCTTCTATTACAGAGAAACTGGAAATGTTTTTACTTAGCGAAACAAGTCAAATCAATTTTGAAACGTATAGGGCAAGAGACTTTTATCGCCTACTTCTCGGGAAGAAACACCAATCACCTCATACTGACAAAGAAAGATGGGAAAAAGATACATATTTCAGCACACAAAGAGATGTGGACCGATGTTTCAAAAATGGCTTCAAAAACATGCAAAGAAAATAAGTTGAAAGAATTTCATTTCAAATTTATTCATAAGATTGCCATTACAAAGAAAGAACTCTTCAGATATGGGATAAATTTAGACAGCGACTGCATCCACTGCGGTGAACCAGACTCCATAAATCACCCCTTTATCGACTCTGAATTTACAGAAACCCTTACTTGCAAAGTCATTAATTGGTTTAACACTCAGAATGGTTCCAGCTTTCAACCAGATACAAAAGAAACGCTTTTCGCTTCCTTTAAGCACCCGATATACACAGAGCTAGTGAGAAAATTTAATTACACCCTTCGTTTCATGAAATTCTATGTGTACGTAAGTAAACTAAACAACAGTTCACTTTTACTAACCGAATTTATTACAGAATCAATTGTAGATATAAAGTTGAAAATTTGTTAATTTAAATAGAAAAAAAATACTCCTAACGTGACTATGCTTCTCACAAACTTTACAGACGTTACTTTTACTTTAATTAAATTAACATCAGAAATCGTTCCTGCTCCCCCATCTTGGTAATTTTGTATTTAAATTTTCCTTTGACTTAAGTTTTTTCTTTCTCTTTTTTCTATTTTATCGCTTTTTATCTTACTTGATTTAATTGTGCCTAGTGTGTGTTGCCAGAATTAATCTATTGCCTTTTTTTTAAATTCGTTTTCCTAATGTTTGTAAGTAACACCTGGTGGAAAAAGTAATGTATATTGTAGTATCGGAGTAGCAATAGCAGAGCACTTTGTCCTTGTAATTTGTATTTTGTGATACGTATAATTTGTTAAAGATGTGTCACTTAAACACAAAAGAAAGAATCGTAATTACATAAATTTACTTAAAAAATTCTCTGTAAAAGATTAGAAAACTGACTCGTCTTTGCTGCGCTTTCTCATTCGATATCGGTTCTGTGAGTTCGTGCGATTTTTAGTAGACCTTTTTAGCCATGGGAAGGTTTTCCTTACGAGTATGACGTCATTAGGCTCATGCCTCCTACTGCTCGGTAGGAATATGACCGATTTATGGCGGACGCAAACTTGCAGGAAATACCATGGACGTTCTAGGGTTGAAAAACTGCTTGGTCTGGCTACGAACTGCTACATAGACTATGAAAAAAATAAACAGTCATAGAATTCCGAAAATTGGATCGAAATTACACTTAAAGACTTCATGGAATTAATCTGAGAATTACAGATGGGTGTGGAACACTACTGCTTACACTGAAGAGAATTTAAGTGCTTTGAACACTTGTGTCTGCTTTTTGAAATTCCTTCTTTGGAAAAGGCAATGGTTACAAGCATCCATTTAAAACTGCATGTATAATTCCAGATTTGGAAAAATTTTTTAACTTCATGCAGGTTGCTTAAAGTCAAGAATGTCAACAAGTGAAATCCTCGTGATCTCACTTCGTTCCCAAATTCTGAAAAGAATCTATACCTTTACAGTGGAATAAGAAAAAATATTACTTAAATTCAAAATTAGCACCTTCATATCATGTTGATCTATACATAAACATAAACATGCTATGTTTATCCTTCCCAGTAGAGCGAGTTTCCTTCGCTTCCAGCCATTGAGAGCTTTCTCTAGGTTATTTATCTTTTCCTCAAAATTTGGTTTGTTTTTCCGTGTTCAGTGTTATATAAGAAATAGATGCCGAGAGCGCGAATGGGTTCTTTTGCCCATTTGAAATTAAAAGGGTTAAGCGCAACCTCGTTCCCAGGGTCCTCTCTCTTCGTCGTGAAAGTACCCTGGTTACGGCTGGTCACGTGTCTGCTAGATTTTAGCAGATTCCAGAGATGTGATTGAAGGGAGGGGCTGGGAAGTCATAGTTTGTCTCCACTGAGCTCACCTACTGAGCGCAGTAGGGAGTGGAATCTGTAAAACTCCCGTTGTGGATCGGCAAAACTCACAGCGAAGGCATCGTCAGACTCGATATTGAAGTTCAATGCGTTCAATGCTCGGCTAAAAAGTTAGCTCCACATTTGGCTGAATTTTTCCCATCGACAGTTGGACGGTCTTTTGAAGTTGTGGCGGTCAAAAAAATTGGCAAAGGAATTGGAACTGAAAACCACAACAGTAAATGGACCCAGCGGTGAACTTAAGCTTAATTTTATTTTTTATTCGGCGAAATTACAACGAATGTATTTACTCATTCGTTTAGAGTCAAACACGTCGTATGTTCGCCCTCAAAGGTAGTTTTGGACTTGATTTCATTATTCCCATAGACATTTTGACGGTCATTCCCTTCTCTAGCAGCGAAAAAAGTCTACGAAGAATTTGACAACAGCTTCTGTACGCCAAATAAAATCATAACAGAGGCATTGATGTATTCGTTTAGAGTTTAATACGTCCAGTGTTTGGCAGAGACTAGCTTTGAATTTGATTGAATCCATCCAATCGAAAGTTTGGTGGTCATTTGATTCTCTTGCAGTGCAGTGTAAATTTTGTAAACAACTCGACAACAAGGACATCGGTCGCGCGTTGCAAAATGCATTGGCTTTTGTTTTAAAACTGTTTAGCGGTAAATTCAGTTTTCGGTCAAGAAAGTAGCTCCAAGTTGAATGTTCCCATCGATAATTTCACGGTTATTTAATTCTGCTGGTTTGAAAAACTTATTAAATTAATCCGAAGCAGGTTGGTTGTTGACGGTTATTTAAAAAAAAGAAGTGAAATATAGGCAAAGTTCCCTCTCAATCAACATCTCATGCTCGTAGTAGTTCAAGTAGAGCCGAAGCAGATGGCCAGGCAGGATCTCTGACAAATAACTTGCTTCCTTTTCAAAACAGCGTCCGTGTAGCAGCCCAACATTCACCTCCCTAAAGAGTGTTGACAAAATTAAGTTAGGGACCCACCCTCTGTGACATGCTTGGGTTGGCATGCTAAGACACGTGACCAGACGTAACCAGGGGACTTTTGCGAAGTCGAAAGAGGACCCTGGGAACGAGGTTGGGTTGTGCGTCTTATCTTTCCAGCGTCCAAGCCACATTGCTTCTGTTTTAGAATTGTTAATTTCTAGCCCGGATATCGATTTGAAGTCGTCTAGTAGTCTTAAGAGTTGTTCCTCGGACTCATCGTCCCTTAGGAACACAGTGCATGGTGTCATCGGCATATTGCGTAATTTTTATTTCCGTTGTTTCAACATTAATTCCTTTTAACTGACTGAAGTTTTTTTAAAGAGCTACTGCAAAAAGTTCAATGCTAATTACAAAAAGCGAAAGAAAGAAGAAGCGTGTTCATTGTTTATTACGCAACTGGAAGCTTCGTTCTATAAAACATCTATCCAATTGAAAGGTTCGGTCCAAAGTTAAGAGCGACTCTCTGTGGGGGCCGAGTGAGATTGAAAAACTGTGGCACAAGGTTGAAAAAATGGATCCCTTGATATTTCGCCCAGAGATAACCTATGGTATGCTAAGAACCGTGACATAAGTCTTAGGTTCTAGAGTTTTTACATTTTGTAAGAAAATTACAAAAAACCGTAGACAACCCGTGAAGCCGAAAAATCACAGAAATGAGCACAAATTTCATGATCAGATAATCGAACTCGCGTGAAGGCGCATTGCAAATTATGGCTTTCTGTAGCTTATAATTTTATTTAGGAGGTATTACTAAGCTGCCTTAATGGTATTTTAGACTTTCAATTGTAATTCCGAATTCCTGGAGAGCAAGCGAAGAGAACCGAAATTTCTAGACTTTGAAAATCAAAAATTCCATACCTTTTTCAAACATCTCAAGACATACTCGGTATTATGTAGAATTTTTTCAAAATTTGATTCTAGCAAGTACAAGAACTGTTCTTGAACCTGATATAATTTTTTTCTTGGCAAAAGTTCTTTGTGAGGCGAGCGGCCCCATGCAAGTTGACCCAATTTGACCTTTCGAAGAGATTTTGTTTAACCAGGAAATGTAAACAAATCGACTAGACTTACCTCGCTTTCTGATCAAACCATTGAAAAACCCTGCCATTTCCCATTAAAACTACCCAGTAAACCTGAGATAATACTTCAATAACAGCTTACCTTCCAAATGGGTGTTTAAAGACAAATACTTTTGACGTTCTTAATTAATTTTTCCATTGCTTTCTTGTTGCCACGCTCTATAATTTAGGGTCATATCTTGATGTCAAGCTTGTACGCCGGTTTCAAGCTTGTGCAACACTTTTCCGGAAAATCAATCCATATATTTCAATATATACCTCTCAGTGAACAACCTCTTGATATTCATTTAGTTTTTTGTATAACAAAAAAAAATTCTGAGGCATGACGTAACTCGACTCTATGTATTGGGAGTGTAACGCAATCTTTCCTTCGTCACTTCGGACCAGGGGCTTGTTCTTCGAAGTCCGACCAGGGGCTTGTTTCTCAAAGCTCCCGGTAATTACCGGGCCCGTTCAGCTGTTTCGTTTTCCATTCTAGACGGAATTTTCAAAAGTTTTGAAGTCAGAAATCGGCAAGGGAATCGAGCTTCAAACTTTTCTACCACAATGCATTGCGCTGTATCCACAAATTCAACCACAATACCTTGCACGTCGTGTGTCTTGCCATGTGCTCTTCTTCTCGAAGGTGAGTTGCGGAGTTTACTTCAATGTTTGTTTTAAGCTTAAAAACTAAAATTTAACTATTAAGGTACAAGCACATACTGTTAGAGTGCTTCAAAAGGCTCTGACAAAGCTTTCGCGTAGTTTTACCTGAATTTTCCACAAAAGAAAATCTTATTTCGTCATTTGAGTGTTCGAGTTAACAAGCAAGACATCACGAACTGGGTCACCCCAAAACGCAGAACATGCAGACTGCAGACTGCAGATCGCAGACCGTGCACACCATGCAGACTGTGCAGACCGTGCAGACTGAATACTTTTTTTTTCTCATTCTCGTTTATATATTTACTTTTGACTCGCATATTTTTTTGGCTCTGGTCACACAGTGATAAAGTGTTCAATTATACTTCGGAGTGTTTGTTATGCACAGGCCGCGCTAGCTCGGTATGTGACTGTTGACGTGATGTAGACTTTGCGAGGGAAATTCCGCCTGGTCCTAAATATGCTTACGTTAAGCTATTTTAAAATGTAGAAATAAACTTCACTTGTTATTTAATGTCGCACGTAACATGTGCATTTTCTACTCTTGGTGTAGAAAATGTAATTCCAAATGGCTGTTGGAGCGTGACCGCGATCACGTCAAAGAAGCCGAGCACATGGAAAGGCCACAGAAAATTGAATAGCATTGGAAATTCTCACGGCGCTGTACGGTTGCTGTGATTAGTTGATGTGATGGTTATTTTTTTTTGCCTTATATGGCAACTGTTTTTTTTTTTAAATGGCGATTTAGACTACGAGTAGCCCCTCTTTTAACTTAGTCAGTCGTTGCGTGATGCATTAGAAAAACAATGCAGATCTTAACTTGTCAATGTTTAGTAAACTTTTGATCATCATGTACAAGTTATTACCTTACCTATGAGTTTTAGTTACAATCAGAAGTTATGAACATTTAGCACCAAAAAATCATTTGTCCAGTGCTTCTGCAATGCAGATGGACATTACTTAAAGGGCCTTAGTCAACCATACCTTTGTTTTTGTTTACATGCAAGAGTTTGGCTAGTATATGTTATTGGGAGGACGTTGAAATGGAGGAATCACTTTGGATCTACAACAGATAATAAAACACACTTTTAGGGACACAACTTACCATAACGCAATGAGGTTTTGCTTCACCATGCTTTATCAATAATTTTGATGGCATCGAAAATGGCAGAGGCTGACTAGGATCCTTTAACATAACCTTCCAGTTTACATGTTCAGCCAGTACAAGTTGTTGTTTTTGTTGTTCATTTCATACAATTGGACGGTTAGAATTTGGGAAGACTGCCGCCATTTCTAATGGCAAATTATTTATATAGGGCTCTGTTAGAATAATTGTAATGTTATCTTTGTTAGGATTTTATTGGTTCTTACACATGTTGATGCTGAAATGTTTGCCTTGAAGTAAAGTTGATTCAGTTGTGTTGAATTTTGACTTATTATGTTCATTCACATTTTATGCATTTCTTTTATTCAAATCACCTCTTACAACCAATTTAGATATGCTTTCATTTAGCCAGTGGTTCTGTCACACCTCCCAGGTATTTTGGTGGTTCATCATACTTTCTTGCCTAAACCTAAAATTAGTTCAAGATAAAATTGTTGAAAAGTAACCTGTGTTTTGCTTGTAATGAGTTCTCGAAGCAGTTACTCAAAGCAGGGTGAGCACTAACCCAGGGTTAATGGTTTTGTTCAGAGTCAAGTTAACCCACTATTAAGCAATAGGCCATTTTACAGTTGTGTGCTTAGTTACCTGGCCATGAGTGCAAGCAAGGCTGGAGCTGACCTTGCTTTGATACAGACCTTTCTTTGATACAGACCTTTCTGCTTTTCTCGTGTAAATGCCAATTAGTTAGCATAGTACCAACTTGATTTGCACAATAAAAATAGTGAGGTCTGTATCAAAACAAGATCAACTCCAGCCTCGCTGCCATTCAGAAGCCAGGTAACTAAGCCAACAACTGTAAAATGGTCCATTGGACCCTGTCGACTAGATGGAAGTAAGATTTGTAGCCCTGGCAATCTCTTTTCCATGCAATTAAAAGTTGCTGCGTAGCAGCAGCCCTGAAGTGTTTAGAACGCAACATAGATTCAAACCATTGTGCTACAACTGTCTGCAATTGAATTGATGCTGTGTAGCACTTGGAATTACTGTATGAAGAAAGTTGTGTTAAAAAAGTGCTATAGGAACAGTGGCACTTTTTTAAGGACGTTAGCGCCAATTGTTTCTGCGCA
>JAEMPF020021129.1:30081-42581 GCA_022496165.2 Catalaphyllia jardinei | reverse complement strand
AGCCTTTCGAAAATCAAGAAAGATCGCAATTCTGGGGCTGTTCATGCTTTTTGTATAAAACATAATATCTTGAATGAGTCTCGCGCTCTCACCAATATAGCGACTTTTCACGTATCCGGTTTAATCGGGGTTTATAATTTTCGGCAATAACTTCTCCAGTCTTTTGGCAATTACCTTTGTAAGGATCTTGTAATCAACGTTTAGTAATGAAATTGGTCTCAGGTTTTCTAGTAATGATGTGTTCTTATCCCTCTTAGGGATGAGTGATATTATTCCTTTTTAAAACTCGGAAGTAAAGCCGTCAGTGCCAGGTGTTTTATTATTGGTGAATTCTTTCAGTGGTGAATTCTTTCAGTGCATTCAAACATTCGTTTCTGGAAATGGGGTTGTCTCCTTTCGAAAGCGGTGTTATATTGTCTGCTATAAAGAAAGGAGAGTATGAGAATTTATCGGTCAGTAGTCAGTATTTCTAGTGGACTTAGTAAGAAAGAAAGCAAAAAAGCAATGTTCAACTTGATAATTATTGATGTGCTCTGTTATCGTCTATTTCAAATATATAATAAACTATACGCCTTGCTGCGTGTACCCAGGCAGTCGTTATACTGAGGAGCACTAGCCATATTGCAATTGAGCTTAATTGTTCTGCATTTGAAGTCGTGCGAAATTCAATCGAATCGATGTCCTAATTGTATTCTGCCTTCGATTGCATTTCTTGGAATCGATTAATAGCTTATAGCAATACTCACTGTTTACAAACAAGTCTTTTGATATTTAAATTTTGCCAACCAGAGAACAAAAGAATCCTTTGTTTCGACAGCCAATAAAAACCTCATGTTGGCACATTAATGACAATAGGTGACGTAACGGTGAGTATCGCTATTACTCGTACACAGACCTTTAGCACGTAAAATGAGTCAAGATCGTTACATCAGCCTATGAACATTTCAGTCTATTTTCTTTAGCCTTTCCCGTTGTTGATGTTTGTTGTTTTTCATTTCTCAAACGAGAGAGACATTTTGAATTTCAGAGTTATGGCGGTGCGTGACATAGAGCCACCCTGGGCTCTGTAAATTTGTTCAAAATAATTCGAGGAATATCTCAGGTTTGGGAAAACGCAGACTTAAAGATTATAGCAGTATAATCTTCGTTAATTTCCTATAACATTACAATTTCTTGACTTTATCCCCTGAATGGTTTTGGAATAATCTTTTTATTGCTTCAGGATTGCGTGACAGCACAATCCAAGAGTTGTTTTGCTGGGATCAACTCATACATTAGTTTATTTTATCTTAAATGTACAATAATTCGCTACATGGGTTTCATTCTTGAGAAGACACAAGAAAATAACGAGAGAATATCGTTTAGTTCGAGATTTTAACTTTATTACGCGTTACGAAGTTTCTCAGAGGTGTACTCGAACGCATACATTCGTAAACAACAGAAACATATTCTCTAACCTTTCTGCTCTTGTTGCTCAGACGTTATGAGTTCGTGCTGGGATCCTACTTGGTTCACGATCACGTCTAAAAATACGATAACGCTTCTGAAGATGCTTTTTATCAAGGTGAAGAGTCGATAGCCCAGTTGATAGCTGGCTCCTTTGGCATATTAAACATGATTCTTGATGAATTCACTCCAAACGTTCGCTCGTAAATTGTTGATCTCTCGTAAGCCTTGCAGACCGACCCTTTCCGAAAACGTTTAACAACATTTAGTGTTGGTCTACCGCGAACGGTGTTCGTTTGTATGTGATTTCATCGCCCTAGAAATCCAGTAGCTTTTTCACGACGCGACTACTGTAAAGTCCATGTGTCGCAAGCTGAATTAGCGACGCATGCGCTCTAGAGACCAGACGGCGATTTGTGACGAGGAAAAAAAAAAAAAGCCGAAAGTTAAACCCAGGCCTCACTGCCTGGGTAATAATTATTTATTATGAAATGATTTTACGAAAGAGAGAATTCAGCCACCTGAAGGGTTTCAATAAGCAACCATATTAGAACATCAGAACCTATGCATAATATTTTGACCAAAAGATGCTTATTTTCCTGTTTTTCAATGCAGTACTAAGAACTCTACAATGATCCATTTCCCTACCCTTTTTTATTCAACTACCTTTTTTGGCATTCATCCAATGGGCCATTTCCGTATTGCCTTTTGCCTCTGGGTCAAAACGAGTATAATTATGAAACCATTCATAGATTTCTCCTACATGTTCATCCGGACTTATTTTCATACGAAAAGCTTTACACGAAGAGTCGTTTTGAAACAGAGGCGACGAAAAATGAAAATGAACTCATGAGCTGCCCTCAGGGACCTTTTTATTTGGACAAGGAATTGTTCTGTTTTGGGTTAACTGTATGCGCTCAATAGTTGGGACTTGGAAACCGAATAAGAATGATAGATTTTCATCCCATGACGTCGTTTTGCTGGTAAACACCAAGATACTTGAACATCTGATACGCATGGTCATGGTATCGACTTCATTGGTGACTGAGAATTTTTTTCTTCGATAACAATAAACAACAACATTTTAATACTTCTCAATGTACTCTTAACCCCTGGCTCCGCATGTAGCAACGCTGATCGAGGCCCAGAATAATCAGTGAAAGAAAAAAAGATTACACACTAAAAACTTCAGATAAAGAAAAATAAGAAAAAACAAAAAAACAAAAAAACGAGAACAGTCTACAAAAACAGTTGTGTAATTAATATCTATTAATTGAGGTGAACGTTGTAGGTTATGAGCGGTGGATAAATAAGACAAAAATGAATAAGATAACATAGGCTGAACAAACTGAATACAATTCAGATAAAATGTTTACTTAAATATTCTCAACACAAATTTACATCCAAAAGGTTACTTCCGGATACTAACAGATATATTGTACATTTATTTCCGAACTTTAATGTTCTGGCAGTTCGATTCACCATCAGCCTGAATAAATAAATAAATAAATAAATAAAAATAACTTAAAAAAATAAAAACAAACGGAAGAAAGCAAAAACAGATTAAGCATCGCTTTCATGACAATGAATGGAGATAAAAGGGTTTGGCACCACGTTGGGTTTATTGCGCATTTTTGTTTCTTTGAATAAGTACTTAGTAACGTAGTTTTCACTGAAGCAGTAATAGTTACTTAGACAGATCATGTTTTTTGTGGCTATTTCTTTTTTATTCTTCTTTAATAATCTCTTTTATTGTATATATAGCGAGAATTTTAGGTTATAAACCCTGCGAACAGAATTCTATATGTGCTATATTTTCACATGTGAAAAAAGCGATACGTCCAATCAACTTCGCGTATAGCATTCTTCACATGGGAAAATATAACCAAGCATCGCCCAGAGTAGAATCGCTTAGTCAATCAGAAAAGCATTCAAATGGCTTCCCAGAAGCGTGGTCTTGAAATCAGCGCCCGCTTGTAGTTTGTGTTTTGAAAACATGGCTTCGGCTTCCCGTTTTAGTTCACTTTCGGAAACAGCAGAGGAATATTTCTAACCTCTTGATCGTTAGTACTTAAGCTTCAGCCAACAGTCACCTCGGCAAGTCTTATTTTTGTTTCAAGGGCGAACATTGAAGGAGGAACATTCAACATTTCTATAAACAGCGTAAGTCAACAGTCTTTGCACAGCGCGAAGCGTAGTCATGGGCAAGCGAATAGATTTCACATTGTGCTTTAAATACGAATTCCCCGTACTGTATTTTAGCTTGTGTAGGCCCTTTGTGTAGGCCCTTTCGCTTTTTGCTGGACGGGAAAGCGAATTTGTTTTTTTAGTACGTTCGGTCATTTACATCAGTCTTGATTTTTTGCTGTTCTGCATGTAAGCGTATGTTATCGGGAAAAAAATAAAACTGATTTAAAGGATATGTTTAATTCTGGCTATATATACAATAAACAAATTACAGCATAGAAAGCACTTTGTACGGATTCTTATTCACTCGTTGCAAAACTTTGAAAAACTCACTCGTTCGCTGCGCCCACTCGTTCGTTTTTCAAAGTTTTGCAACTCGTGAATAAAAATCCGTACGTCGCACTTTCTATGAAGTAATCTATATTTCTTTGCATGTTAATGCTCATAGTATTCCTTATTCCTGTTTTTTCCAATTCAGATTGTTACCTTTAAACCACGGAAATCTCAGAAAGTCTCTGTGCACTAGATTTGCATGTTGCATGAGAACTATGAGACATCTCTTTGATGTCTCATGTTACTGCCGTCTGCTATATTCCAAATCGCAGGAGTGCACCAATCAAATGATTTATGACATCGGGTCCCTTTAAGAGGTGTTTGTTGAGAGACTGGTCTTGAAAAATGGCACTGCAGTTGAACACTATACGTATTTAGTCTGTTTTCTTAAAGTGCTAGCTGTCAAGATCGTGGACTCAACAGACCTTTCCAGCGTTGTTCCTCAGTACCTCTGGTGGGAAGGCAGTGGCATGATTTTTGTGTCTGCTATTTGCATATGCAAATGCAGACACTATGCAGAGCTGTGGAAATTTCGATCACTACTACTTCATATATATTTTTTGTAGACTACTTCACTACTTCATATATATTTTTTATAGAGGTTTGACCGAGGCTTTCATTGCAAGTCCATTTCGTAATTGTGTACATGAGGGGCAGTAAAGCATAACCATTTGTCGTGGATCTGTCGTGAACCACAATGAATGTCGTCACTCAATCGTGAATTATTGTAACCCTTGCCACTGGTTGTGAGAAAATTACGAATTCAAGACAATATTCGGAACCAATAGAATTCGAGAAAATGAGTCGGCAATTGCGCCAGCGATCACGTGAGAAAGAAGGCAACCCACGCTTCGCGAACGAAGAACATTTTGCGTTTTGTCTCCGTAGCCTTTAATTGGGCTTTACTGTAGACGTTCGTAAGCGAGGTACGTGAGTGAGCATTTGTCATTTTCTTAAGTTTGTCATGAAATTTTTAAAAGGTGTTGTCTCAACATGTCACAGCCTTCGAAGTACGGGTCAACGTGGCCGAATAAATGGCTTTGACAGATGCTTTCTAGTGTACTCTCAGAAAATATACTCCTAGTCCTTTATCGTCCAGATTTTATGTATGGCTTAGTGACTCACTGTAAGTTATAGCGTGAGTATGTAACATATCTGCACAAGTGTGAGTGTTTTTTCAGTACCTTTTTAAAACTAACAAGTGTGACAGCAAGCAAACGTTTGCAAACTAACTAACGAAAAACTAGTTTTTGCTTAAACAATCACGAAATAACAAAATCAACGAACAGTAGTAAAAGACACTGTCTCGAGAATGGAGTTAAATCCAGGCTCTGAACTAAATTTAAACAGTCAAACTTTCCACTATGTTGTTAAACATGCGATTACGTTAGCTGGATTAAGACCTGTTGATGTTGGTGGTGAAGGCTTTTTTCCGAGCAGTTTCTCATCAGTTATATGGTGATCCCAATCATCACTTACTCATTAGACAAGTTGGGGTCAAATACCTTAGCAATAACCCTGAATGTTTTATTGAAAGCAATGCTGAGAATTCATGGAATGAATGTATAAATAATGTGTCAATGCAAGGTACATGGTGTGATGCACTGTTTGTACAAGCAGTTGCACACTGTCAAAATGTAGCAATTCATACATAGAATCTCATGAAAAATTTGCTGAAGAACTTCGGCAGAGCCACATTATTTAGCACAATATCCACCAACAACAATATTGAGACAACACCTTTTAAGAACATCATGACAGACTTGAGAAAATGAAAAAAGCTCACCCACGTACCTGGTTTTCCAACGTCCACAGTTATACCCAAAAGCTACAGACACAAAACACAAATGTCCTTCGTTCGCGAAGCGTGCACTGCCTTGTTTCCCATGTGATTGTTAGATTTCCAAATAGCAGACACATGTACGCATTGCGTAGCTATTTTTGTTTAAGAAATTCTGCTTGAACTTTTGCCATTTTTAAGGAGCTTCCTTTTCAGGCAAAGTACCTTTTTCATACATCGTTTGAGTTTGTTCGGCAAGATCACGTCATCTCATTGTTAAAAGGTAGCGGCATCTCCCAATATCCGTTTATTCATTCCTGTGAATTTTGGTAGTACTCCCCTCACCCATACTTATAAATGCTTGGAATGTTTCAAGTGTAATGAATTCCCTTCCGTCCAACTGCATCATGTCTCTGACTTGCTGGTGTGAAGGTATATCTTTCATATAGCAAAGGAGACTTTGCAGAGCCCCTGTCCCTGTCACTGTTGCTTGTTCCTCTTTGGTGCTGTTTCTTCGTGCGACAATGAAGTGGTTCTGAAGGATTTCTCGTTGTCTTCCACTGCGGCTGACGGTTTCCCAGTTTGTACTACCTTCTTTGTTGTCTAGACAGACAAGGCTAATAACTGTCCAGCATAACATATCCTCTTCATTCGAAGGCTCGTTTCCTCTGCCGTAGATTACGCTATCTCCTCATCAGGCTGATTATGGATGCGAAGCGTCATTTCTTCTAAATTTTTCCAAGACCTGGATTTTCTGTTGTTGCAATGTCTTTTTGGCTGGATGTTACTTTCTCTTGTAAATATGCGAATATAACCTTAAAAAAGTACTCTCCGACTGTAAACACTGTTAACGCCGGTAATCGGCGTACTTATTTCCCAGTTCACTTCTTGCCTTCCACTCATGCCGCTGGGGCAGGGAATGCGTATTGAAATCATCCATCGACTGGTCGTCCAGTGCTGACGGAAGCAGGGCTGGCGCAGTGGTGAGAGCACTCGCCTCCCACCAATGTGTCCGCGGGTTCGATTCCCGGACCCGGCGTCATATGTGGGTTGAGTTTGTTATTGGTTCACTTCCTTGCTCCGACAGGTTTTTCTCTGGGTACTCCGGTTTTCCCCTATCCTCAAAAACTAACATTTCCAAATTCCAATTGGACCTGGATTATTGTCAAGCACTTTATCACGAGCCTCTGGCTCGGGTGATTGCGCAAACACTCCCTGTGTTTGAACATTAAATTTGCATTTACATTTACATTATTGGAAAACGTCAAGAAAGACCATTCGTGCGGAGTGTGTAGGCACGCTTCGTTCACAAACTTGAGAAAAAGGCAGTTTTAGCATGGTTGGTGTGTCTTTTATCGTGCTTGGTCGGATCATACAATAACCTGTCAAAAGCTAAAGTACTGGAGGCTGTTTCGAGCCAGCTTTTCGAGAGTGTTTCCATGAGGAAAACAGGCAACAAATTATACACCTCAAATCACCGATTCTTTTCAAACTTGGCACAAATGTTGGGTTAGGTGAAAAAATTATTGTAACAAAAAGGTAGGTCAGCATATTTGATGCCAAGTAAGGGGACCCCCTGGAAACAATGAAAATTTGACAATAATGTATCCATATTTACTTAGCCATCTCTAGTTTAGAATTTTTACAAAAAAAACAACAGGAAAATGAAATCCCCTGAATCGTGTTTTGCAACTATCACTAGTCTGAAGACACAGATATTCATTTTAACTGGATCATTTGAATTCTCTACGTGCCTTTATGTTAAGTAAAATGCATATTTCGTAGTGTTGTGAATAGCCTTTAATTGATGACAAATACCTGGAAGGGGTAAAACGAAATACACATTATAGTAACATGGATAGTAAGAGCAGTCAATTAAGTTCTTAAGAAAGCCATAAAATGTTTGACATGAGATTTGTATATGATAGAGGTGCTTTTGCATATAAATGTCTCTAAATTTGAATAGCAATACTTAATACACCCTTAGCCTCGTACTTATGATTTTAGCCAATTATTTTTCACATGGACGTGAGGCTAAGGATGGATAAGCCTTGTTATTCAGATTTAGGCACCCTTGACGAGAATTCGAAGGGTCTAACGTCATGACCTGCAGTCGTAATTGACAATAACACCGCAAGTGTCTTGTTTTTGAATTTGGAGAATCTTTAAATATTACGGGTTAGTATTATTGCAAAATACCACGTACAGAGTATGTTATTATTTCTTTTAATGGAAGCCAAGAAATTTTCTGAAACGCAAAAGAGACCTTTATTTCGTTGCGGTTGACAAAACAAACACAATCTGTATTCGTAATAATCTTTTTATATCAAAAGATAAAGGATTGGCTGTTTTTTTTTCTGAAACCAACACAAACCACTGAAAGCAAACAGCATGAAAAATGTGAATGAAAGTAATTTCAATCACAGTCAGTCACTACAGCAGTGAAACGAGACCTCTAGTTAAGATACGGGATGGGTAAACTTCTTCTATTGTTTAATTCGGCTGCTTTCTTGTAAAGCACCAACTCCAGCTCTGTAATTTATCGTCACCTGACAGCCATGAAAACGGTGGAATACTGTTTGGCAGACTGGAGTCGCTGTACGGTTGTGCTGAATGGGCAAAAAAAAAAAAAAGAACTGGAAAGAACTGAACGGGAATTCTGAACCTGTTGGCCGACACGAGAGCTGTTGATGGTTGAGATCTGTCGCTGTTCTGCTTTGTCACCTTTCTCATATTCTGCCAGTAAACGCTCGTTCGTGTGGCCTGTTACATCAATGATGGCACTTCTTGGATGATTTGAAGACTTCAGCTTCTTCACAAACGTTTTTCTTACCGAATGGTTGGTTAACTTTCTTCCCTCTACATTCATTTCCGCTCTCAAGGCCATATTTTTCATGAAGCTAAGGAGTCAATTTTATTGACACCATGTAATGCTCTGTTTAATTCTTGTACCACACTTACGATATCGTTATCTCTCCATACTACATGTATGGACCTGAGCTGGTAGGATTTTATGAAAAAAAATTCCTAAAATACTCTAGCTAGGTTTTACTCTTATATACGTAGTTTTCTTGTGCGAAACTTTACACAAAAGCCTCCTTGTACTGACTAAATATTGAGTACATTACAGTCGAGACTGTAGGCCACCAAGGCCGATCACCGATTCAAGGTTCAATGTTTTCAGCTTTGTCCGTAGCAAATATCTGTCAAAATAAAAGGGACACACAGCGCAAACAATATTTGTACAAAATAAAAGATCGTTAAAAAGCACTTGGAAGTAACATAATGATCTTGTAAAAGCTATCAAGTAGTGGTTCTTTTCTGTTTAAAACTTATTTTTCTATGATGTGACCGAATACTTATTGATTGGTCGTATGGTCAATAATAGAACTATCCAAATGTGAACTTTTAACTGTATGAATTAAGGTTGAGAATACAGAATCGAACAAATATTAAATATAATGATTCATGTAGAATAGCCCATTTCCGATATATTTAGGTGCGTAAGACTGGTGCGAACTAACCGCGCGAAAACGAGGCTTGGGGGAATAGCGAAAGGAAAAAGATACAGAGAGGAAAGATAGGAAACATTGTTTATGTCTCGAACTTCCATTGCTTTTAAACCATGGTAAAATACTGTGCAGTGGCTTTGTGTAAAAATGGAACCCACAACAAGCCTGATCTCTCATTCTTTCGCTTTCCTTCCCATCAGAAACTGCGCAAAAAGTGGGAAGTATTTTGTCGAAGGGCTGACAAAAAGTTTAAGACTCTAAAAGATCCTAGGATATGCTCGCAACATTTCAGTGAACAAGACCTCAAAAAGACACTCCCCGGAAAGATTGAAGTCGTTTCGTGCGGTGTACCGACAATATTTGGTCCAACACATCTTGCAACAAAGAACGATCCACGTAAAGAGAGGAAAAACAAGCGCGATCGTCGAGCAGGAGTTGAACACTCGACAGATAATTCAAATGAGTTACCGACTAAAAGGCAAAAGGGCAGACGCGCAGGAAGGTAAAATCGGTGCGATGCATTCATCAGTAGAATGGACAGGAACGAGCAGTGGTGTGATAAGCGATCGTGATTACACGAACCGATTGGAAAACGTGGATGAGCAACACAGAAACGTGTTATGCCAGACCGAACTTACAATGGAAGACTTTGCCAAAATGGAACTGGCGATGAAACATTATTCGGCCTTAACCCCAGCCTCCAGTCAAGAAGTTAAAGTAGGTGCTAATGCCCAAAGAAAAAGAGAGCAAGTGGTCCAAGACGTGTTGAAAAGTAATGAATCTGTAAAATTTTACACAGGCATTCCCTCACTATCTTGTTTTATGCTACTTGTCAATACCTTCTTTCCGTATGCAGGAAAAATGAAATATTGGGACAAGAATAAGGATCTGAAATCCTACTACCAGAATGATCCCGAGAAAGAAAAACCAGGTCGAAAACGCAAACTTGAACTGAAGGGGGAGTTTATTCTTATTCTGTTGCGGCTGAAACTAGGTCTCATGGAAAGGCATCTCGCTGACATGTTCGCAGTTTCTGTCAGCACAGTTAGTCGGATTTATATAACATGGGTTCGCTTTTTAGCTCTGACTATTAAAGGTTCAATACTTTGCCGGCCATCAAAAGAGGAAATTAAATCTCATATACCTAATTCATTTTCAAAATATCCAGATACTCGCGTCATCATCAATTGCACTGAGTTTTTTATTGAGAAGCCTTCCTGCGCAAGTGCACAAAAGGCCACTTGGAGTGATTACAAGCATCATAACACTGTTAAGTTACTGGTAGGAATCACCCCATCTGGAGCTTTTTCTTTTATATCCAAATTATGGTCTGGAAGCACAAGCGATCGGCGAGTTACTCAAGAAGGTGGCCTTATAGACCTTTTAGAAGAGGGAGACCAAGTCATGGCAGACAGAAGTTTTACAATTAGAGATCTTCTCACAAAAAAGGCGTGAAGCTCAACATGTCCCCTTTTACTAAAGGGAACCAATGCTGGTTTGTTACATTCTAATGGGAGTTTGTTTCTTTTCTCTTATATATATCTTCTCTCTAAACCCAATTCACTAAAAGGTAGGTAGCCACTCTGTCCCTTTTGAAGGAGGGGTTGGGTAACACCCAAAATAGCCTATAAATGAGCATACAAAAGAAAAGGGTAGAAAAATTGGCATTTAGGAATTTAAAAGGGCCTTTCAAACTATCTCAAAAGACCTAATGAATCATAATGATAGATTCCAGTATTTCAGGGGCTATCAAGTAGAATATTCAAGATTAAAGATGCAATAATGCTTCTATAGGAATGTACAGAAGTTTTCATTTTCTTCCAAGATATGCGAAAGGGGTGCTTTGTTTGTCAAAAATGGTACATGGTAGGGTAAGGCTTTGGACCTTGGGGCTCAGCCTCCCCATGTATAGAAAAATGATTAATAGTATTCCCCTGAAACCTCTTCAATGTTAACTGTTTAATTTAAAGTTTTGATTTTTTATTTAGGTAGACAGCTATCAAGAAACGCCCGCAAAGAAACCAGTTAATTTCGAAAGTGAGGATACATGTTGAAAGAGCTGTTGAGCGATTGACAGAATTCAAAGTATTCCAAGGAAATATCCCGTTAACATCTCTAAAGTTAACTGACCAGGAAGTAGTTGTCTGTGCTTCACTGTGTAATCTTTATCCCCCTCTAGCCAAGTAGAAGTTATTTACATTATCTCAAATTTTTATTCAATTTGAAGAGCCACAATCACTTTGTTGTCGAATCAATAAATCAATGTGTTAAAAAAACAAGGTGAACTGACATCAGTAATTAGTAGTAAGAACTGTCAATCTTTGAGACTGCTGAAGTAATTTTGATAGTGTTTCCCAACCTGTAAGAATTTTTACATTTTTATGTTTGGATGGGGATGGGCTAAGTAGTTGCAGGCCCCTCAATGTTCTGTGTATCTACTGGAGTTCATTACCATTTGATTTTCAGAAAAGAATAAATGTGATGGACATGTACAGTAAAATGAATGGCAAGTCAAATCAATTTTGAACTAGTTTGTTCTCTTTTCATTGCTAAAACACTATTAAAGAAGAATGGTCCCTTATTTGAGACTAAGCTAAACCTTAGCTAAAGTTGCCTGGTTACTATTACATTTTTAACATGGTAGTTTTTTGAAGTACTTTTTGAGTCAGTAATTCATGTAACCAATGTAAAAATCTGTCAATTTTTTGAGCATTGCATTCCAAAATTCCATATTAAACTCCACTTCTATGATTAGGATTCCTTTGTTTGTGTATATAATCAAATCTGCATTCTTCAAACAAGTTGCGGCAAGTTCACCCTGCATCTGGTAGTGCCATCTTGTTTCAGTCTTCAGTTGGTACTGTCCATTACTTTAATAATGTACTCTGAGGCAGCAATATGGGGAGGGAGGTTTCTTTTTGAAAACAGGCTTTTGATCTCCACTACCCTCATACCACAGCACTCACAATATCGGATACCATAGGGGCTGGCTCCTAGGTGCGGCCATGATGTATTGATTACAACTCCACTTTTAGAAACACATAAGCCTTGGTGCTTTATTTGACATTTTTTATGTATAAGTCTATTGCTGCCTGTTCTTTGTCATGCCCCCACTGAAATTGCACTGGTGTCCTCTCTGGTGGCAGTGGACTGTAATTTAGAAGCTCTTTTAATGTGTTATCTTTATTTGTAGCTTCTCTAAGGTGACATATTTTATAGAAGTTTGAAGCAGTTATCCTTCC
>JAEMPF020021129.1:17581-22581 GCA_022496165.2 Catalaphyllia jardinei | reverse complement strand
TAAAACCCTTCTTTTCCCCTCACACTGTAATTTTGTTATTGTAGACCTATAATGGTTAACATTTGTGAACTTAAAAACAACATAATAACACATTTCATACTTATACTTCTTTAATATACGTACAGATATGGATCATAAGCGGTAAACCACTGATTTGAAATGATTTCTATCTGGTTATGCTGCAAGCTCCTAGAAATTAACGGAAATACATGAATAATTTTATGGTGTCATATATATTACTTTCCTGCTAGCAGAGGCTCTTTTCCCAGCGTTCACTGAGGGGAGAAAAGAGACCTCTGCCATGGACCAAAAATGGCTTTGATTTAACCGCCGTCCACGATCTTGGACGGCTGCATTACAACGCATGCTCCTCGCGTTATTTGCTGACAGCAACTTGAGCCCGTTGCGTCTCGCGCATTTCTTTACATTAATTTTGCTGTCATTGATCGAGCCCACATTCTAAACATAGCGCGCTCGTTTCCTCTAAAGATTTCGATCGTAAAGAGTTGCAAAGTTTGCTTTTCTTTCGTTCTGGATCACCTCGACGATGGAAAGATCAAAAAATTGAGTGACGAGCAGTTCAAGGCACTGTTTCATTTTTTTTAAACCGACGAGACACGTTTGCGTGATGGCGACCGGGCATGAGAAAACTCTGGTCTACTACACTGCTGTGCTTGTTGCACGAAATATCAACAAAATATCAATAAATTATCAAAATATCAATTCTCAAACAAATGATATCCTATCAAGATATTTTGATAAACCGCAATACTGCACCTTAGTGACACAGAGAGGCGCCACGCACCTCTCGTAAGGTCTAACAGGATTGGCCGAGAAAACAATAGAATAAACAACAGAAACAATGGCCCTAGTCCTGAAAACAATAGAGGTGGATGACTCCGGGAGCAAATAAAATTAGAGGTTCCGAAGAGGTGCATGACTACTGGACACAGAAGGAGCTAAAAGAAGCCGAAATGCTTTACTACACTCCGGAAACCTTGGAAAACATTCGATCCAAGAAGTTCTTTTTAAGGATGGACGATCGGTTGATTAGAATTGTTGTGGAGAAATCGCATTGCATAGTGTGCTGGTAGGCCTAATCTCGTTTTGTTTTGTCGATGTTTCCTGTTCGAGTGAAAAGTTTTATTTTCGTCACGTGTAACGAACAGTACGTGCGATGACTCGGTCGCTAAGCCGGGGAGCATGCGCAGTGTAGCCATTTTCGATCCATGGCAGAGGTTTCTTTTCTCCCGTCGTCTCCCGTATTACTTGCTTAATTAATAAGGAACTGGCGCAAAGAGCAATTTAAGGCATATGGTCTACTTCAGTTATGCTATAAAAGCTCATCTAAGATAAACATATACCCACAAAAGGCCCCATACAAAGCAACAACTGTCTGGTAAGTATACATTTTCGTTGTAAGAAAGATATCTGGAATTAAAAAAAAATAGCTACAGTAATGAGTAAGACAAAAATATAGAAAAAGACTCCTAGAAAAAAACAAAACAAAATCAACACCAGGGTTAAGAAAAAGAAACACTTTGTTAAGTCATAGTAGCTTCGTAACTTTTAAAAAAGATCACCTTTAACATAAGTCCCTTGTAGTCATATGCACCTTGTTCTCTCAGATTTTAAGAGTCACGCTTAGAAGGAGCACCGCTTTTTTATTTTTATTTATTTTTTTTTAGTTTTCTTAAAATATGAGGAAACAGTCCACGAATGCTTCTTCCCATGACTACTTCACTTTGTTTTCCTCAAATCCTGTCACACACCCTCTCACCCTTGTTCAACAACAGAAGCCGCAGTAGCAGAAACAAAGGCTCTTTAAAGGAAACAAAAAGTAGGAAAGAGGAAAGGGAAGAAGAGCCTGTCCACAGTTCTAAATGAAAACAACCTTCAAACGAGAATATATTTTTCTAAATTATTCTTGCAAATTAAAAAAATGAGGAAATAAATCTTCCCTTTCTGATATGCGCTATATTGGAATCTCCAAGTATCTCTCTTTAATCAGTATTCACTCTTTAATTAGTGTAGGTAATTTATGACTGCGAGTGCAATTGAAGAGTTTACGCTTCGAGTTATAATTTAAAATTTTCTCAAAATTGCACAAGCCTTTAAGCGAATGCAATTAACAAAAAGTTTTAAACAATTACGAGTAGTGTAAATCCTTAATTGCTCATACGATTACTCATTTATTATATGACTAAGACAATTACGAACGCGTGCAGGTTAATTTGCACTGCAGTGGAAATTAAAAATTAACCATTAATTTGCGTGCTCTCAGCCAAGCACAAAGATGTATACTTCTTAGCCGTGTAATAACTTATTTAATTGATATTCGCTCTTTGATTAGTTTCTAAATTCGTACTCGCTCTATAATTAATTCCTAAATTATTTTGTTAGTTTTTTTTTATTAGCACTCGCTTTTTAATTAGTTCTTTTATTATCACTCGCTCTTTAATTAGTTCTTTAATTAGTGATTGCTTGTTTATCAGTATTAGCATTTTGTTTTTAATAAGTACCTTGCATTGTTTCGTGTTTTAGGCTGCTTTCTTTCGACAAAATATAGTGTTGATTCTTCTATTTTTTCACTAGTCATTTAGCATTACTTGACGTATAAAGCCTACAACAGGAGGGGCACAAATTGCCCTTGCTTATTTAATTTCGAACTTGCCTGTCCTAACAAGGACTATTAAAGAAACAATCGTCAAAATGTGTTATCTTATGCTCTGTTTACACGCCGGTTGGGTAATCCTAGTGTCCGATTTACCCAAGCAAGACGGTCAAACATAGCCCGTGTTTACTGGCAAGGTACTATTACCCTACTACCAGAAATAACCCTAGCCGATTTTGATATTTTATTGAAAAAGGCCTACTTACACTTGCATTGAGTAATTTGTTAGTTCCACTGAAGTCATTTCAATTTTTAAACTCACTTAAAATCCTAGACAGCAATTTATATTTTGCAGAAGATGTATTGATAGCAAAACTGTAAACAATTATTCAATCGAATAGTACAGCGACAGTGGCGACAAACATTGTTGCAAACATTTCGTCTCAAAAATTCGTTACTCGAACTTCCTTATATCCAAAGCGAGACTGAGACAAATTGTGAATTAATACGCATTTTCTCAAATCACCATTGGTTTGTTCTACCTGTAATTTATCACATTTTGATAAATTTAGTATATTTTTTCCTGGTTAGACGAGTTGTCCCTAGCAGAATGTTTACAAATGTGTTTATATCCGGATTGTCCAGTTAACGCCGAAATTCTCTCTGTCCTTTGTATTTCGCTGTTGTTGTTGTTGTTTTTGTTTTGCTGATTAGAACCTAAAAGAGAAGGCAGAGGTGATTCCGGCCCTAGCGCTAGGGTAACCTTAGTGCTCAGCTTATCCTAGTGGTAGGGTAACCCAGCTGCATTGTAAATACGTCAACGTCATTTCGTTTTAAACAGGGCCCTACTTAAGAATTAAAACATTTTGCTGTATCAATTATTTTGTTAAGTAATTTAGTCTTTTGCATCCATGTTTTGAAATCTTTTTTAACTAAGTTCTGTATTACTGAATATTCTGTGAAGAGTTATGATTTGTGCATCTTTCAGTGTTGAAAATTGTGATTTTAAAATCAATTTTGCCGATTTTCTGCCAAATTTCATAAAAATGTTTAACGTCATTGTGGCGTGATATAACTTGATTTTCACTACAGTAACAATAGATTTTTTAAACCCTACATGGCATTTGAAAACGTCTGTTGAACAAGTATAATCAATTTTAGCGATCAATTACACAAAGAATCCAGTGTGAGACGGCATGGGAGTGACGAGATCAGATGCAACTCTGTGATAAGGTATTGGGAATCCAATGTAAAAATTCGGAGCCATTTGGTGAAGAAATCATTTAACTTTGCCTTCTTCTTTTTTACTTAACTTGACTACAGTACGAATTCAGAACGCCAGCAACCATGATGGCTTTCTGACTGGCCAATACATGTTCCAAATGTCCAACAATGAAGCGAGACGCGTTTATCTTGTCTGAATAAGATGGGGTGGGATTGTTATGTAGATCTACTCACAGGATCAATGGCCAGGTATTTTTTAAGATGTCCCGAGGTAAGTCCTTTAACCGGTTGTTTTGCAAGTACCTATTAACAAATAATCACAAGCAGTGTCAATTGCACGAGAAAATTACTGTTCAACAGCATTCCATTTCTACCTTACTTGAAAAGTTTTAGTTTTAGTGTTTTTAACTCTAATCAAACAATAAATATAATTTTATTACAGGAGCCATAATCACGGTCAGAGACCGTAAGTCTTGGAATCTGCGCGGACCCATGATATGGGACAATTTATCCATTTTTAGAACAAATTGCGCTGATCCACGGGCGTGTCTTGGGCTCTCACGTGGATGTTGTCACGTTGTCCGATGAAATGGTGAGAGTTGCGAGATTCTCTTGCCGATTTTTCACAGCGATAGCAGGAATAAGGCAGAGAAAAAAAAACAGGGCTCTTCTATGTATTTTTATGCTCTGATTTAATGGAAAAAGTGTGTTTTTCAGGTTCGAGAATTTCGGACACCATTTCCCCTGCGCGACATCCGCGAAATTCCTCGCAGCAATGTACACGCGTGTGCAGCAGGCGATGGTGCAATTTGTTCTAAAAAGATAAAAAATGTCCCATATCATATCATAGGGCCAACCCCAACACTAGAAATGGCGCGCGCTTACGGTCTATGGGACAAGGGCGCCCAGAAAATTATAAAAAGGAACGTGTAGGGGACAACCTTTATGGGATATTACACGCAAGCTCACTAAGGAACACTTAAATAAGCTTATACGAAGAAAGATGATTTACGCTTAAGAGGTTAACACAACAATACTTGAGTATTTTATTCTCGCGGATAAGATAAAAATCTTTTGTGCCTTGGAAACAGAGTAAAAGTTTCCTTACATTTGTCCTACAGGAGGGAAAGCGGACGAAATTCTTAGTAGTCTAGTATTATAC
>JAEMPF020021129.1:0-14681 GCA_022496165.2 Catalaphyllia jardinei | reverse complement strand
ACCAGTCAACATTGGGTAGATTGAAATCTCCAAGTAATAAAGTTGTTGAATCATTTCCACTTCTCTCTAACAGGCATAATGATTTTTCTAACTCCAGCAAATACGAAACATCTGAAGAAAGTAAGTAAGCGTAAAGTGATACTCTGCGTTTCGCTGTTTCAGCAATGAATTGGACTGTATCGTTCTGTTTTCTATCGCTTATTTACGATTAACACATTCTACATTTTGATCTCTATCTCTATTTATTCTGCCGCCCTTTACGTAGTCCTGCACCAGCGCTAAGCTGACTCTCTCCACTGGAGAGGGGCCGAGCAGCACTGGTAATGAGGCATTAATTCGCATGTTGTGATAAGTCTGTAGCCCTGCAAAGCACGTCGGATTTCGCCATTTTGAACGGAGGTTTTAGATCTCAAGCGATTTGTCCTCCTAATTACGTAGGAAAAAAATCTCGCTCAGTTAGGAACATGTCAGATCCCAAGCAACGCGTACACGAAAGGTATTTAACAAGACCCACAGATAAAAAATGGGAAGTTGAACATATTCAGTTTTCAGCGCCCTAGCTAGGCAAAATAGCTTAAAATGACGGGGCTACCTCCGAAGTTGATCAGTTTACTGTCGTCACCGCGCAGCTGGCAAACTGAAATCTGTGTGTGTACTTCATTGGACTGCACAAAGAGAAACTGCAGGCCATAAATTATGACTTCAGCGAAAAATATTGGGTAAATGCTCCAAAGAGTGTTTTGTGGTTAAACTGGCCGAAGTTTCTTACCTTGTCTCTTATTATAACACCATATATAGGGCAGATATATCAAAACTGGCTCAAATCACGTTTAAACTCTCTGGTATGAGCAAGAATGATAACATTGAATGTCCAAGAGTATTTATTTGGTAATTAAATAACTCATACATTGAACGACTCTAATGTCATCTCTTAATTTCCATACAAACTCTTACATTAACAGCCACACGTTCACCGTACAAACCCTAAAATTACGCTTGGGTGACCTGTGGAATAGATACTTTTTGAAAAGATTAAGAGGTGAGCTCTCCGATATATTTTCTTTCTTTTTTTTTTCTACCTTTCTATGGCTGAAAGCGGTGGGCTTTAGGGTTGATTACAGTTTTACAGTGTAAGTAAGCTTATTTTACACTACATTTTTGATTCGGTCAGCAGACTGCGGACCGAAAGGTAAAAAAAAGTCTGTATAATGCATATAAAAGCCGTGTTCACACTAAATGTTAATTATATTCAACTGAATTACGTTTCAATCTATCATACTCCATTCGATTTTATTCAATTGTTGTTCTGTTCACATGTGCGAAAATTCATATAAACTAGGCAGGGCAACCTCGCAACCTAAAGTTGAAAACACAATGGCGCCCTATCGAACAGCTGCCATAATATTCACCGCTATACTTGATTTGGAGACCAGAAGAAAGGCGCAGGAAGCTTGGAAGGCTAGAAGAAGAAAAATGCGCCGTGTGAAACAGCAACAACGGATCAGACAGTTTTTTGTCAAGCAAGCACTTACCTTTGTTTTGGCCTTCCTGTTGATAGTCGTCGATCAAACCGTCTTCAGAACAGTTTGGAGTAAGCCAAGGAGCGAGCATTGGTGGAATTTGATTCAGCGAGAGTGGGTTGAAAAGGATTGGATGGAGCACTTCCGAATGGGGAAAGACAAGCTGTGTACTGAACTTGAACAATTTATATTAAAACGAGATACGCGCTTTCGGGAGGCAGTACCTTTGCAACATCGTTTGGCTGTGACGCTGTGGAAATTGGCCACTAATGTAGAGTACAGAACACTTGCTCAGTTAATGGGAATTGGCCGTTCTACAGCTTGTGAAATTGTTAACAGCGTCCGCCATTTTGTTCAATCACGCACTGTAATTACTTCAAACAACCCCAAGGGGGTTGTTTGAAGTAATTGTAATCCAATTATAATTATGGACTGTAATTAGCTGATGTGAACCCATTTCATATTTAATTCGATTGTAATTCGATCATAATTGAGGCCTAATGTGAACACGGCTAAAAAGTTACAAGTGATATTGACGAAAATTCTTCCACGATTATTTTTTGTAATATGTGAATCAAGTGAAAATTTATTTGGGAAGGAAAAACAGAGTTTGTGCAATACCATCATTTCAAGATAGAGGGATTAAACACTCTATTAGACCTTTTCTCGGATTCTGAGTTCTTTACCACAAAAGATCTTAAACTATAAAAAAACAGCGGTGATAAACATATTTAAAACTTCCATTTTATAACCTTGACGTTTCGTATGCTACTCAACATACATTTTCAAAAGCATAACCGTTACAAGTTTTTTGAAAAGCTATTTATACTGTATAAATAGCTTTTCAAAAAACTTGTAACAGTTATACTTTTGAAAATGTATGATAACTAGCATACGAAACGTCAAGGTTATAAAATGAAAGTTTTAAATATGTTTATTTATCATCGCTGTTTGTTTTATATTTTTAATCAAGCTACGATGGCCGAAGACCAAGAGTTTATATCTTAAAACTACTTTACGATCTCCATACATCTGGATCATTACAAGTATTTGAGATTTGAATAGAACTCGACTCTCTTTAAATTCATTTCTTTGCCCTTCGGCCTTTCTTCGGCTCCGAGTTTTCACCACGATGTTAAAGCCTTTTGTTTGGGTCAATTCGTAACAAGGGAATAAGACTGTTCATTTATCTCAATGTGTTACGGCGATAGGTTTTCGAACTGAATCGGAGCCATCAATGAACCACGAGTCGACAAATATGGCAACTTTAATGACGGTCCAATACGTAAAAACTGAAATAAAGGATACAATAACCAACTGACCTTAACTACCTTACAATTACAATGAACAGAGGTCACTGAGCGATTACGAAAGAACAGATGTCAATTGTCTATGAAATTAAAAGCTATTCCGAGGCAATAAACAATCGGCAAAAAAACCTAATAACGACGAAAAGGATAACAACAACCTCTTACGTACCTCTATTCCGACCTTGGGGGCGAACAACTGGTGGAAAAGGCAGAAATCTAACAGAAGATTTAACTTGATGCTATCGTTAAACTCGAGCACCGCCCGCTCTGACCACGATTTCCTTTTAACTGGACTGCGCATGCACAGTGACGTCACACGGTAACGCAACGGTAACGCTTACATGGCTCCCTTAAATTGTCATCGTCAATTTACTTATTTCAAAAAAGGAAAGAAAAAACCTAACAAAACAAACATATTAATTGAACAGTGTTTATCAGCTTATTGTTTGACTTTGAACTTGATACTTCTGGCTCCTCGGTGGGGACTCCCTGGTCTTCCATTAATTTTACCTGCACCGCATAAGAAGAACTAGCTTCTGGATAGGTCTGTCAAGAAACAAAGGTGGCCTGGTTCTACTTCCACGTCTATCCAAGGACGAGTCTGCTACTACGAGTACGCACCCATTTTCGTCTGGGCTGCAACAACTGGAGGTAACTGTCCTTCCACTTGTTCCAAAATTCGTTAGCTAAATGCTGTACACGGCGCCATCTCTTCTTACAGTAGAGGTCCGCTCGCTGAAAGGATCCAGGAGGAGGTAGGACAACAGAAGATTTCATGGTCAGAAGCTGATTGCGTGTCAAGGGGTCTAGGCATTCTGGGGAGCTCACATCAGCGACTGCAAGTGGTCGACAATTCACAATTGACTCAGCCTCAACCATGAAAGTACTAAGGGATTCATCATCAAGGCACCTCCCATATGGCTGGCATGGGGTGCATTCATTTTGTAATCTACCCAGTCGCAGTTTCTTTTTAGAAGCTCTTGCCCTACTTGGACATGGTCTAATTCTGAGAGGGCCTTCTGAAGTTCGTTCTTCGCACCAACGAAGTTCGTTCCCTGATCTGAACGGATCTGGCGGACTGGGCCGCGACGGCCAACAAAGCGGCGGTAAGCATTAATAAAAGAATCCGCTGTGAGAGAATTTGCAACTTCCAAGTGGACTGCTCTGGATGCCATGCACGTGAAGAGCACTCCATACCTCTTTAGCTCACGACGTCCCTCCTTCACGTACCAAGGTCCGAAATAATCCACTGCGCAATAAGAGAAGGGTGGAGCAGATTGAACCCGGTCTTCTGGAAGATCAGCCATCTGAAGAGCTAGCCTCTGAAGACTCAGAGCAACCTTCACTACTGCTTTCAGACAAGCTTTATCCAAAATGAACTTCCGAATCGATAGAGATTTCGCTAATGCTAAGATAAATACCCGACTGACATCAATGGTGATCAAAGGTAAATCAATCGCGCGTTAGAAGTATGACGTCACAAGTGTAGCTGCCGCTGCGAAAATAGCGGGCTAAACTGGAACCAATTTCGAGTAATGACGGACGAAAAATTTAACTTTCCAAGCGGGGATATTTTACGCGATGGTAAGTTATTCTGTGTAAAAAAAAAAAAAAAAAAGTTGGAAAAAGATAAGTGAAATTTCGTCGCAGTGGCACTTTAACTGTAAGGTCCCTGACATTAAAACCTCCCAATTAATTCAAGAAATCAGTCTCGAGTCTCGATCAGATCTAGGTCACGATTCCTGGTGCTGACCAAAAGTAGCGCCGCCTCTAAGCACAACTGTATTACCCATAAATGTAATACCAACGATAAATGTAATAAAAATTGACGATAAATGTAATACTAACCACAAATGTAATAGCTTTTCACCACAAATTTAATAAATCCATCAACGATAAATGTAATAAAATTTTACTATAAACGTAATAACCTGAAGAACCATAAATGTAATAAGGTTTAACCATAAATGTAAGAAACTGCCTATTACCTCCCAATCAAAGGCCACAAGCCCTGCCATTCTCGTATTTCGTACAATTAGGGCAGGGGCCCCGAAAATTAAATTGGGATCTCCAGCAACCTTTTTGAGCTCTGAAGCCAAACCCTGAAAGGCATCATTGCTCTCCATGCGAACATCTCGAGTTGTTAAAAATAAGTGGGCTTGAGGTGTTTGTAAGTGAAACCTTGTTTTGAATTTTCCGACTTCGAAAAGGAAAGAAAAGGTAGAACTGCAGTCATACATCACCTTACAGAGAAAAAGTTGTTTTATTTTTAAATTTCTTCAGAACCCCTTCCCTTTCATTTCTACATATAAAATCCCTGGTTTGGGAAATCGCTTGCTCCGTGGTCCGTTATCAAAGGCCCATTTTGGCGAAATATGGGGCATGGCCCCGTCTTGTACCCAGTCATTATCAGTACTAGGAAGCCCCGGGATAGAGCTGCGGATTTGCAGGAGAGATGGGAGATTACTGTAGTTTGGTTGTGGTTCAGGTATATTTTTGTGAAGCAGGGTAGACATATTTGAAATCCCACCAGCCAAATGGGCCATACAAGGAGAAAATACAAAACAAAACTATATAAAAATTCCAGGCTTGTTACAACGTTAACTCGACAACTTTAACTCAACAATGGCAACTTATACAGCATCTGTATGAATATTCAGGTTTGTATTATCATCAACCTGGTGTTGCTGTTAGCGAATCAGTAAATTTACTGTACCTATGTGAAAAATAGTCTTGAACAGTGGATAAGAAAACCAAGATATGCCTTCACCTTAGGCCTTAATACTTTTCTTTTTTTTCAAAAAAAATTAACTCAACATTAGCTTACGATAGTTTCTAATTTTTTCCTTTCTTCCAAAAGATGGCGGTGACATACATCCAGGTTCCAACGCCAGTGAAAAGAAGGTTTATCCAAGCATTTACCCATTGAGAGCTGTTTATGATTTCTTTCAATGCCAGTACAAGGCCGCTACCTCTTCCATACTGCTTTAGAATTTGTCTCATGCTGTGCAGTCCGGAGAACGTGTTCCTGTTAGCGCTAATTTTAGGTAACCTTCGAATAAAGCGAGAAACTAATCTTTTGAATTTGGTAGATGTGTGACTGAGAGCGTTACAAGTATCAACAACTTTTTGATTATTTCCTGTCATGGACAGGTCCACTATCATATCGAGGATCTCTGGTAGAGATTCGAGTCTAATATCCTCAAGAACCTCTCTGTGCTCGGGAGAGAATTTGGGGAATTCTTCACCATCTATTTCTTCCTCAACTTCATTATCAACGACCAGGCAGACATAGTGGATACCTTCGTCTTCTGAATAATGACCCACCAAAAATCGAGCCACGGGTTGATAGTTCTGGGGACTTATGACAGTCCCCCCCCCCCCCCCCCCTCTGGACCAAGGCTAGAAATAATATCTAGGTCTACAAGATATAGGTTAGCTATAGCTTGAACAGTTAGCTGATCGTCGTATGTCGAATTTTGTCCCATGGCATTAAGATAATCAGACCAGGACATTGCGGCAAATAGCTCCAGAGGACTTTCATCCACAGCGTAGGGATAACTTGATAAGTACTGAACGACCTCGCTCCGAAGGGTTTCATTAGACCTGTAGATCCCGACATCTTGCAAAGCATGAGCTACGACTGCAAACTGGCAGTTACCATCTCCAGTAGGATCAAACGAAATAGCATAGCCCCTTATCTCTAAACGCTCCATGGCTATCATTTCGTTGGAGAGAAATATAGTATTTTTTTAGGATGAGTGGATGAGCGCTCCCTTTTGACGCTTTTTTGTTCCTTGTTCTTTAGCTTTTCTCTTGCAAGTTCTTTCTTGCGTTTTTCTTTTTCGACTGTTAAACTCGTTATATCTTACACTGATACCCAAGTAGACTGATGACTTTTCGTTGTTGGATTCACAAAAGATATTTTGTATTTTGCAATTCGCAGATTTCTTTGAATGATTTTTCCTTCTACCACAAAACGACGTATTTTGAAGGGGGATTACTTTTTCATTCTTCGTTGGATGTATCTTTTGTCCCAGACCTTGTCTGCTGCCTTGGCTTTGGCTCTCATTGTTGAGGCTTGATCTCTTTGTTTTACGAAATTATTGTCTTTTGGAAAACCATCAGCATTTTTGGATGAGCTGCTCTCTTTAAAACAAAATCCCCCAGGAAATCTTTGTGTTACAGCATTTGACTCTTTTCCATAAAATACTTCGAACAGAGACTGATTGGCTCTTCATTGAGGATCTTTTGGTATTCTCTTAGCTTTAAAAAAAATAAGACCTGGACACAACAATTTTCCACTTCAAAAAGTATTGATCAATGTATATTGGAAATTGACAAATGACCTAAAAATTCGTTAGGCAAGTAACTGTAACCAGACAAACTCAAGAATTGCAACAAAGCATAACGCTACAGAAGCTTCTCAGACGATTGTGTGTGCAAGGCGTGTCTGTCGCAAATGTAAAGATTAAAATAAATAGGAAAATGGTACATTTCATGTTCATGTTTAAGAAACAAAGTCGCAAAAGATATACGCTTTTCTTCATATTTCCGCTCTTAAATTCGTTTTCGAGAGGAAACTTTTACTCTAGATGAAATAGTGAAACCCCTTTTCTACGTTTACCAGAGTTATTAATTCGATTGAGTCAGACATTAGCCTACTTATAAGAGTATCGGAAATGCTAGTTTTATGGCTTGAGCGGATATTCTTCGGTTTTAAGTGTAAAAAATTCTTACGCCTACAAAAATCACTCGGCCCAAAAACGCTGTAACACTAGAAAAGGGTTTTTTCAATCTACAGTACTAGTATATATATGTTTCGTCTCCAGATGTGAAATCAGGTTGGAAATATAACGAAACGCTTATGTTTTTTTGTAAAACACAGTTAAAACTGCCCTGAACTAAGAGCGTGAACCGTTGTATTTCGAGTCTATTGGAAAGGGCGATGTAATGTTTCGTTTTTTGTGTGTGTTGGCCGTGAATTGAAATGCTTAGGACTGCGCGTTGTATATTTACACAAAGGGTCTTGAGCAAATACCAGCAAGGCATCCTTCTTCGTTTCGTGTAAGTTTCTTTCGAGATTGACTATAAATGCTCACTAGAAAGTTGGGGTTTGCCTCGGTGTGTTAGAACCTGTAATATTTTTCTTTGGTTTTTGTGACATGTAAGTTTGAAATACTCTTACACCGAGGATGTGAGCCGACTTCTGCCAACTTGAGGAAGTTTGCATAACAATGTATGGACTATAACTGGCTTCTCGGGTTTTGGCCTCAGGGGCTAAAACGGTGTTGCGGGAAATGATTCTTCCAATTCGATGTACAGCCAGGCCCCTTGTCCTCCTTGTACCTAGCCTGTTCCAGCAAGGCGGCGAGCTCGAGAAGGGGATTTTCGAGTAGGATTAGGGCTTTTTCGTTCACCTCCGACTGCATGTATTCGAGAGCCTGGAACAGGCTACCCTGTACGAAATACGAGAATGGCAGGGCTTACGGTGGCCTTTGATTCGGAGGTAATAGGCAGTTTATTACATTTATGGTTAAACCTTATTACATTTATGATTGTTAAGTTTATTACATTTATGGTCCGATTTTATTACATCTATGGTTGGTGGAGTTATTACATTTATGGTTAAAAGTTATTACATTTATGTTTAGTATTACATTTAAGTGTCAATTTTTGTATTACATTTATGGTTTTTATTACATTTATTGGTGATACAACAACAATGGCCAGGTCACCATTTGAGAAATACAATAATTACACCACCCCCCTCCCCACGCCCCTGTCGAATAAGTGTCCCCAGGCCTCTCCAAAATTTGCAGAAAGTGTCTCCGGAGCTATATATGGTAATCGCTGAACATTTGGCCTGAAATAATTATGACTAATGATTATTATTTGTACTTTGTAAAAACTATTTCTCCGATTTCCCAATTTTAACTAAACTGCACATTGATAAGAGGGGAAAAAATATCACAAAACTGATTATCTGTGGAAATAAACTGCCGCAGTTTAAAAAAGGACAACTCGCATAAAATGGCCAAAATTTGGGTCACTCATTAACGACTCAGCGGCGATATTTGGCAACTAGTGGAAACCGTATAACTAGCCGAAATACCTTTAATATATCTTAATTAACAGATTCTGGAATGTTTTTGATATATATTTTTGGCTCACCTACAGTTCCCTGAAATTTCGGCTATTTTAAACCAATGGAGAGGAAGAAGAATGAAGTGGCAGTATCTCGAAGAAGCATGATGTAGGCCTTCTACCTCGGCAACTGTCATGAATGTTAATTCCGGATAGCTTTTAAACTTTGGAAAGACCTTTTTGGTTTTGCCCTGTTTTCTATGACAGTGGCACTTAAGAAAACGTCTATTGCGGAAAGAAATTACTGTGGTGCAACATTTCGACAACATTAAAGGTGGTTAATCACAGTATCTTTCTTGGGCTATATCTACGTTTTGTGACCTCCCTCACAGGAGTAGGCACGTATCAGAGATCAGGCCATATCTAGAATTTTAGTTCGCGATCACCAGTTCTTTATTAATTTGTAGTTCCCGCAAGACTGCACACACAGTGAGTCTTCTGACTTCAGGTTGTTAATCTTAGAGCTTATCGAAAATACGTAAGCTCTAGCCAATACCTCAACGATGGTCATGTTTGTGTTTTTTTACTGGCCTTTACTTATGTTTTCCACAAAGATCCTGTTTAGATTTCTCGATCTGTAAACTTTAAGTTTCTATTGGTTGTTTCAAGAACTTTGTAGTTTGCTTCTGAAAGTCGCGAAAACGTTTTTGAGTAAGTACTCCATAAAACATGTTTTATCCTATAGTCGTCCCGGGTGGCCCACACGTAGATACCGATATAATATTTCTGTGAGAGTGCATTTGTCAGTCAAGTACTTGAAAAGCAATAGCAGTAGCAGTAGAAGATGGACGAAGATCATGATCGTGCAAGATAGAAATTCAACAAATAAAAGACTCAGAACCAAAGTCTCGTTTCCCCTCCTCGTTTGGGCGACTACGAGATTGCAAAATTCTTGTACAGGTGTATATTCAATTTAACTTTGCCTCGCAAATATTCACGTAATTGAATGTTCACTTTTCCTTCTGCGCAGCGGCTGACCGTTGCGAGAACGGTTTTTGGCATTTCCGCAACACATTTTTTAAGCAACGTATCCAGTATTGAGCGCGGAACTTGTGTTTCCTAACATCCCTATAGCACCACTACATTACTAGGTTTATTGATTAAACTCTGCAGAAATGGAGATAGTATTCAATGAATAGTGCACACAAACGTTTTATTTATTTTTTTTTGTTCACGAGTTGCAATGCATCAAGGGAACGTAGTAAAATATTCTGCCCTGAGTATTGTTCTTCATGAATTGTAAATAAGGTATATATGTGGAATTGCTCTGGCTTGGGACGAGCCCAAGAATGCCCATCAAAAACCCGGATTCCTCGCGGGGTGGGAGGGCGGTTCGCTAGATCTGAACTAAACGGCGGCCAAGAGCAGAGTGCAAGGGGTGGGGCCAAACGAGGACCTTTATATTCATTAATTACAACTCCCCAAGGCATATTATTAACATAAGGAAATGACATAGCATAGTGAACAAGTGAGTTTTAATGCATCGCAAAGAGTGATTGATAACCGTTCAAAAAATGCATTAATAATTCATAAGCCCATGGACATATCAAATGGTCGACAACATCACAAGCAGTGACTTTGTATTGATAAACCTTTTCCTTATTTGTGTGGGGCGTTTTATCAGCTGCTAAAACGCTTGTTATTATAGTATTCGATGTTTTATCAGATACTGAAGGACATTGCACGTGACTTATGAATGTTAATGTGTACCAACACAGCAGCTGAGACAACAAATCCTGAAAACTGTGACATAATGTTCTTTCAACTTAACACACACACAATGCTGTACAGCAATCAGGGTTTACACCTTTCACCATTGTATTTGCGCAGTTTTTCGACAAATTTGAGAAGCAAAATGTCAGTGACTTTGCTGTCATATTGGGTAGATCAGTGTCCAAGCGTTGGACTTAAAGTTTTTCAGTTGCGAGGATACAAGGTGAAACACATTCACATAACAGATAAAACGTGTGCAAGGGAGAAAGGAGCCGAAGAGAGAAGCACTAGACAAACCCAGTGTTTGCGAGGCGAAGCATACTGACATGATAAACAAAAGGTGTGCAAAAGGGGACAAGAACCGAGCAAAACGGCCAAATCGGCCTAAGAGAAACATAAGCGTACAAAAGATAAAATTAAAATCAGGGGACGAAAACTATCGAAAAAACGAAACCAACAAGCAGCCACGTGGGCGACAAAGGGGAGGAAAAGGCGAAAGGGCGAACACCAGCCAGAGAAAACTAAGCAGTAAAAGGTGCAAAAATTATACTCGCAAAGAAGGCGGATTTTGCGGAGGATTCTCAAGATTAGCTGCGGCAACAGGAGGCACTTGAACCAGGCTTGAGCGGCGAGAAAAGCTGCTTCAACTGGCCATGGGGCTTACGCGTCAGCTATAACGTCATAGCCATAGCGTCAGCCATAAATCGGCACTCTTAATCCTCACGGTATTAACGAACGCTTTTCATTCAACTAATTTATTCTGTTGTTTTTCACGTTGCCAGTCACAAACCAATAGCGTAGCTCCATATTTCTGTATATAAACCACACACAACCCACAATTCCTCGATTCGCTCCGACGAAGGACTAGCTAGCGCTCGAAACGTCAGCTTCCGACTCTCTTTACGGTGGCCAATTCACATTATCAACTCAGTTGATAAAACCAAATTATCTTGGAATACTCCCACCGACGCAGCACCACAATTTCTTTAGAAACTTACCCCCATAACACGGTAATGTTGCAAGAGGATTGTAACGCGAACTGGCCGCAATGATATGCAGAGCTCTTATATATTTATGCTTGTTTCCTTCAGGTTAAGTGGCATGCATGTGAACTAGCTTGGTGTAGCTAAATGCATGACCACTATAAACAGACATTTGACATTTGACATTTGACTTGCGCTTCAAGGGACTGACGCGAATAGTCAGAGTATTTGTTGTAAGCCATTTTTTCATGCAGTAGCAGCTATACAAATGTTGCATCTTTTCTCAGTTGATCCTCGGAGAATCTCATTTGCGTGTAATTGACGTTCATGGATCATAAACATACAGTCTCGTTCGTTATGAACTCTCAATAACAGCTGTAAATTGACAAGAAATTATGGACACTCATTTAGATGAAATTTTGTTGCATTAAAAGGGTTTTGTGGGGAATATGAAAAGGAGCAACATTTAATTACTTTTGTTCCAAGAAAAAGTTTCAGAGGGGAAATGAAACAAGAAGGTGTACTAAGCTGCGACGATACACTGACGCCAAAGTTAGAGGCAAGGAAGATTTCCGATGGCAATCTTGACCTAGCAACGACTATAAGTATTCATCCTTTCTCCAGTCGTCTGTCGTTTATGAACCTTTCGGGGCCCGATAACATTGAAGTTTTGTCTTAACCTGTATTTCGTCATTGTTTGCATTCGGCTACGCAAAATACACACCACCTCATAATATTTCATCGGCCATCTGCTTTCCACAACTGAGGAAAAACTGATCGGCCACATGCACTACTAACTGATTTTTGTTATCCCAGTGAACAGTTAAATATGTGGGTTTTTTTTTTTACCCAAGGAGAAACCTATGAATAAGAGACCTGCCTTCTGACCTTTAAGTCTCTAACGTGTCACGCAGTAAACAAGAAGCTTGTACACACGTGTACAAGTGCGATGATCAAACATGTCTTCACATTTTCCCCCGCAGTTCAAATATATGATCATTCATATATTGATTTACATTCTTGATCATCTTCGAGTAAATTGTTACAAGATAATTTTATATATTTTTGTATTCGTTTTTATTCTTAAAGGTTTTAGTCATTATTATTATTATTATTATTACGCCTGCACTTATGCACACGTTCTAAAGATCGATTTGCATAGTGTTTTCGAAGGTTAAAAAAGTTCTTTGAAAACGTTTCCACACACTAACCCCTCGTCTTTTGTTTTCGTTCCTTGCTGTGCATATTCCAGATTGATTTAATTACTTTTCCAGTTAATCCAAATAATTAAGTTACGATCACGTAAACAACTATAACAATCTGTCAAATCTTCGTCATCCTGGCGCGTGTTCCACCGGCACCAACTTAATAATCGTTCAAGGGTAAATTAATGTTGGAACGAAAAGTTCTTGCGTGAAAACTTACACAGCTCAATTTAATTAAGTTAGCAAAAACAATACAGTTAGAGTCTTTTGTTTTGAATGAGTTTGTTTACAAGAAAGCGACACGTAACTGTTTGTACTTTCCTCGTCGAGTCTGTGACCGTTGTGATTGGTGTTAGAAGATGCCCCTAACTATGTTGAGTTGTTTTAGGGCGGTTCGTTAGGGCTCATAGCTCGGGACAAGTTATTCAGTTCCTTTCGTCGATGTTCTAATTCGAAGTCAGTAATCCCTTAATAGAAACCGCCAGCGTTTGAGTTGCGCCGCAACACGTAGGCGATTTGTTATAGCCAATCACAGTGCCTTACGTCGACAAAAAAAAGGCGCTTCTAATAGCTTAGTTTGTGAGTTTACAGCAAGATTCGGTAGTTGACACGACCGCAACAACAGCGGGAATAGAACTTACTAGCAATAACCAAGACTCTAGTCATCGATCTAGGACTTAGACTTGTACTCTAGACTTGAACTTGTAATCCTGGAGCTGGGACAGTTTATTAAAGCCACTTGACGTGAAATTGAAGAGTTAATTCCCCGTAAAGGCAAAGACGCCATGTAACAGAGAAAGACCACTGTTACAATATGTCGAGCTTATAGGGGGATTCATGCTCACGTCATTGTTTACATTTTTGCTCATTTGCATACGGCTTTGCTTACAGAAATAAACATGTTAGATATGAATTGACTCCAGGCAGCTAAAGAGCTAGTAAAACCTAATTCATGCTGAAATTCATAGCTCTTTGCGTGTAATATTGAAGGAGAAATTGTCTTTCAAAAACTGCAAAATTTCTGGGTGGCAAAAGAGCCAATGAGCTCATACATTCTTTGTTAAATTTTGAGTTTTTAAGCCCGTGTCGCACAAAAAGTATTCAATACATCAGGCTCTTATTCAGTGAGTTAATCGTACTATGATCTTTCAATATTCAGAACTGATTTATTTGTAGCTCCTTCAGAAACTGAACTTCTTATGCTAATGAGGCAAACTATTGTAAACAAGGATTCCCCTATATGTGACCAGCTCACAGTTGACTTGATCGCACAGTTGGTAGAGGCCTGCACCGGTATCGGAGAGGTCATGTTTTTGAATTCCTATCTGGCCTGCATTTTTTTGAGGCGTTAATTTCACATTTGCTTAAGTTGTGTGTACAACTGCATAATCTTTACAACGTTTTGTTGTTGCTCGTTATTCAATTGCTACGCTCACATAACAACAAATTGAAGTCAAACAAAGCCGTTGATCGATCGATGGCTGATCGAAGCTTTCAAAACCATTAACGGTTTCTTACCTTACAGATTAAATGAAAACATTTTTATTAAACAACTGTGTGTACTTTAAAAGCGATTTAGCACAGATATATTTGTTTGGTTATGTGTGTTGTAGTTACATTAGCGTAGTTATATTTGGTGGCTAATGACTCAGTCGGGAATCAATTTTGGCATTCTTTGAAAATAGGAGCTAATTTACTATACTACTGAAAAGTTTTCTTAAATTGGAATTGTTAGTTTTGACTGCGATTTTCTTTCTTTTTTTTTTTCAGCCTTGAGCTAAATAAAACTGGCTCGCTTACCTG